>JBBPJX010000347.1:0-17950 GCA_038088955.1 Neotropicomus parvogracilis
GAATAAAATGAACACAAGACTGGTGATCTCACTGATGACGGAACGCGCGTGATCGATTTCTCGTCCGCTGAGATGCGTCCAAGTCAATACCAGATCCATATATTGCCCCAAGGCTACATCGATTGAGTGGAATAGGCGATAACGTAGGTTTCTTGACTGTAAACCCGATCCGGCATTGATCTCCTACTCCATACAACTTTCCATAAATTATCCCACCGGATCAGTGAGACCCATGTGTCGTGTGATGCGAGTTGGCACATGCTAAACATCGCGAAGATATTTGAATGAGCGCGAGTGACCGGGACTTCAACCAACCTGCAAGGAATAGTATCCAGGTGTTGGGAGGTGCCCGGAAAACAAGTCTAGTCCTTGAGTTCCCAACTGACTCCACAGCCACACCCGCCCTTCGCCTGCGGGTTCCCAGTTACCCGAAACGAGCTTCCGATGAGCTCCGTCGCATAATCGACCGTCGAGCCGTTTAACATGGGTAACGACACAGCGTCGATGTACACGTTCGAGGGGCGGATATCTGGGTGGGTGAGGTGACTGGACGGAATGGTGGTGAGCTCGAACGAACGAGAACGCAAGGTGATCGGAGACGACGACTCACTAATCCTCTGGCGCGCGCGCGCCTGCGAGGCCCATTTTGTACTGGTATCCGTGGCATCCCCCAGACTCGATGGATATGCGGAGGGCAATGTCGGGCTTGCCCTCTCGCGTCGATATTCGTTGGAGTTGCTAAGGTCCGGTGAGGGGGGAGTTTGGGCGACACGCGCGTGGAGTGCGTACCTCTGCAGCACGATCGGTGAGAACGAGGTCGATTTGGTCCCGAGGTATCAAGTCGGCGTCGAGCTCTTGGGCTTCTAGATCCTCGGCGGTCGGCGAGCTGACGAGCACGCTGCGAGTCTTTGGGGGGTGTGCTGACAGGGACATGCTGCGCGCATTTCCATAATTCACAGAGGGGGCGAGGAGCGGGACGCGTCGCAGACGGGTTGAGCTGGGACGCCGAAGCTGGCGTGACAGTGCGGTCAATCGATTCATGGTCGACTCCAAAGGCAAAGACGCGGCTGCTGACAAAACCACTGCCACTTGAACCGCTACTACCACAATGCAATCGACGCCGTCCACCGTCTCGTTCACGGTTCGTCGGCCGACGCCAGTCTCTCGACCCTCGTCATCTGGCCCAGAATCAGATAGGGCATTCAAAATACCGGCTCTCCCGCGCCATCTCTCCGCAACAAGTTCACTCGCAGGCTCCCCCCGATCGTTTAGCTCCCGAGACAACTCGGACGACGACGAGACAGGAATCGTGTTCTCCACCGGAGAGAATGACGTCCATCACACTGATTCGAGCGACGACGAGGAAGACTTTGTCAGAAGACTTGGCGGGCAGCGGTGCGTCGTTCGCCATGGTCGTCGTGTTCCGTCGGGGTCAACTAACCAAAGCTATGCGTACGATACCTCTTTTCAGTCTCGACCATAAAAAGAAAAAGGGACCTGTTTCGCAAACACCCCTCGTCATTCCTGCGAAGCCAAATCCTGACTGGCGCGAGGCAGCGCGAAGACGCCGCGCAGGTTGTGCCCGTATCCAACCACATACGTCTCGAGCCCAGCCTTCCTTCCTTCCTAATTCTGCCGCTGCAGCAACTGGCGCCGACGGGAGCATCGGTGGCCTTGGGACGAGAGATACCATAAACTCTGGTCCACAGTTGTCCGGTCTGCAAGTCAACAAGAGAACAGAAGCTGAGGAAGACGGTTCTGTGACGACGGAGGTTATGTCGACGGTCTCCGTGGACCAATCCGCGGTTGAGGTCGCCGAAGAAACAGAAGACCAAAAGGCTCTTCGGGCGATTTTAGCTGGAAAAGACGACTCTGTCTCTGTCATCGAAATCATGCCCGTTCCTCCCCTTTCGGAAGAGGATGCATTGAAACAGGACGTGCAGGAATTACCCGACGTCGCTAGCGCGGACGACTACGAGCGTATCCCCGTATCGGTGTTTGGGGCTGCCATGCTACGCGGCATGGGCTGGACCGACGGCGCTGTCGCCCCCAAGTCGGACAAGAGAAGAAAGAATGCTCTCAAGGAACTGTACCTACCACAGGCTCGCCCTTCCCTGCTAGGCATCGGTGCAAAAGAACAGGAGCCAGTCGACGACGGGAGCGATAAGAAGAAGTCCAAGGGTCGAGACATGCGCTACATTCCCATCACGAGAAAGGAGACCGGGAGAGGAGAGAATGACTCGAGCAGATCTGGTACGGGTTCTAGGCGAACCTCCTGTTCTCCGTCACGAAGGGAGAAAGATGTTCGGGCAGATCGGGAAAGGAGTGTGTACGATGATCGTGAGCAGAGAAGAGAAGAGGATCGTGACCGTGATGCCGAAGGCGGGCGCAGGACGAAAGCCTACGACGACAGAAGGGACCGCAGAGACAGGGACCGGGACCGAGATAGGGACGAGGAGGTCGGAGATCATACCAAAGGTCGTGGCGAGCCCTACCGAAGTAGGGAGAGGGAATTCGAGAAAGGTCAGCGATACGATCAGCATGATCGCGATCGCACAAGAGAACGCGATAGACGGGACCGTCGAGACAACCGATGACATTGGCGACGGGTTTGTATGGTTCTCAATCAAATTCCGATGCTCATCATTATTTATCAGTAATTCGTTCAGTTGGACGACGCTACCAAAGCATCGTGTTTAACCGCTGTATGGCATACTTCATTTCAAGTTTTCTGGGTTCTGTTGTGTAGACGGTATTGCTGACATGGGCAATCTCATTTGTACCAGAGAGACTGGATTCGAACCATGGATGAAGACACCCACTTGGGGTAGGTTACTGGTCATGCAAACGTCCATATGTGAACACATTTTATTTCGGATGAATCCATTTCTTCAGCAGAGTTTCGGCTGGTTTAGAGCAGCCGCAGTCGTCGCTCGGGGATTGATAAAACTGTGCTCCACACGTGCACGCCTCAAGGTGCGGGTGGGTATCTTTTACCTGCCCGATCCTTGTTAGTTTCGCTGTTCTGCCGAGGAGCTGGCTATTGGTTAGCCACAACGGTCAGTCCGGCCCGTGGAACGGCCCACATTGCCAAGAAGCTGTCGTGTACTACGTACGCTTAGTCATTCTCTTGTCCCAATCAATCAATCCTTCCAACTCGAAGCGTCAATCGTGCATGGGCAACTTCAAGTTGAAGTAGTCCAACTGCGCAGTGATTCAGCGAGTTCGCTCTGAACCAGAAGCCTCCGTTCCAGACCGTTTGCCTCGCGGACACTTGGCAAACCAGGGTTGGATCGAGAAAAAAAAAGGTGACATAATGCTCTTCGGCGGAATGCAACTTTTTCGTGACACCGCGTTCCTCGCGGAACATCTTGTCTCGATGTTGGCGACCTCGAAATCTCGGTCGGGTTTCCCGCAGCACCTGCGTAGATTTGCCGATGCCGGGTCGAGTGCTTCCTCGATTTTTACCATCTCTCTCTACACTCGCATCAAGGTCACGGTGCGTGCACCATACGTTCGCGTTGATCACTTCATTCCGGCCTGCAGGAGAATGCGCAATGTACGCGTGTCTCTTTAATTCAGGACCGTCTCGGAGAGTGACGTGTTGTTATATGTCGCCTACAGCGCGTAGAAAAACTTGGAACCACATATTTCGGCAACCGACGTAAAATACTTTGTGTTGATGCCAGCCGGGTCCGGGTCGTGCCCCGCCCAGACCACTCCGGGAATATCAACCCTGACGCCGCCGTCTTGTTGAGTCTTCGTTTTTACAACACGACCTAGCCGGAGCTTTTTTTTTTTTTTGCGACAGAAGCAAAGAACGTAATTCATCCGATGGGGTCCCCCTCTCGAGGTATAAAAACCTGGGGAGTTCGACACTGAATGTCAGGTTCATCACCCACTCCTCTCACTTGCTCTCCTCAGCAACTCATCATACTTTTGTTCGTCATGTTTGCTCGTGTCTTTGCTCTCCTTCCCCTCGCTCTCGCTCTCTCTGCGTCGCACGTCGTTGCCACTAACGTGTGCAACGCGGGCAACCTCAACTGTTGCAACATGGAGACTGTCAGTTTCTTCTCCTTGGTCCTCGATGTCTACTGAGGTTATGGTGTTATTATAGTATCAGGAATCTGAGCAGTATCTGAAGGATCATGGGATCAACCTTGTTGACCTTAATCTGCCTGCTGATGCTCTTCTTGGTTTCGACTGCTCTCCTATCAGCGTTGTTCAAGCTCTGAGCGGCGTGTGCACACAGCAGACAGCGTGCTGTAGCGACAACACCTACGTATGTCCTTTTTAAGATCGGTGTGAGCTAAATGACTGAATGAGATTTTTAGAATGGGCTTGTGAATGTTGGATGCTCACCCATCTCCCTTTGAGGGATGATGATGAAGTGAGTGGTCGAGATGGAGTTGGTTGTTTACTTCTTCGATCGTTGTTTGGAAAAAAGGCCTAGTATCATGGTTTAATTGAACGGTTTTTCGGGTCTGAATGTGTTGCTGTGATGGTCATGAGTTAAGCAGTCATTTTTTCATTTTACCATTTTATGTGAGTGGTTCCAGGTTTCCCCAGATGTGACTAGTGCCCTGGCTATCTCTACGGTCACTTCACGCAGTTTGAGGTCGGTGTTCCTTATGTCGTATAACATGATTTTCGGAGTGGGTTGTACCTCGGCCTTCAACCCACGTCGACTTGTTAAATGGTGTTGGAGGGGCGGCAGTCGGGGCCCTGACGAAAGCTTCCTCAGGCTCAAAATTGCTGCCCATCCCCTTCCAACTAGCTGCCTAGGTGCGTACTGTAGTCATCTGGACGCACGGCTCTGATCCTCAAAGAGGGGTGCTGGACTGGCGCACAAGCAGGTACGACAGCACGGGAGGCGCACCTCACACAGGAGTGCATAACACGAACGTACCATAACGCATATAGGCAACATACATCCGTTACCTTGTCACCGTATCACTCGCATATCCGTTCTTGCTGAGACAACGAGACAACTACATGTTGCCGAACGCTCTGACCATGCCGATCACCTATGCCAGTATACTTGCGTGACGGAGACCGTCGAACGTGAGCCACCCTCGATGCCAGCATCATCCGACATACCAGTAAAATTGGTTGTCTTCAGCATGGCATAAGAGTGCTGTGGACGGACGGTTCATCGACGAGTAAGACAGGCCGGTGAGCGAAGGGTATCGGGACCGTGGCATTGTCATGTCGCCTCCCAAGGCTAAACGGAACACGAGTAGAATTGCCAAGGTTTGTATCGTCGGCCCTCGGCGTCTTGTGTGGGGGAGATATTTGATATTTGCGATCAAACGGAGACCTGCGATCGGGATGCGCCGAATGACATCATCCGCTTCTTTAAACCCTTGTTTGTTGTCCTGCGGTCGTGCACGGCGGGCCATGCGTGCGTGGGAGGTATTCAAGTTGTATGGTGCTAGTGCCGCGTGGTGAGACTCGATTCATCTTCCACCAACACTTTCCGTTCTGGGCGAACGGCCCTTCTACAACCCCATATACCACTGGCACCGGCGAGATATAAATTTCTGCCGCATCTACATACGATGGACGATCCTTGTCGAATATTCTATATTTCGGAGATACTAAGGGTAATCCTGGACAATTTGACTAATGATAAAAGGTCCATTGTATCCCTCGCCTACAGTTCAAAAGCTGTGTCCGGTACGGCGCTCGATTATCTGTGGGCAGATATGGATTCGTTTTCTCCCTTCGTACCTTTACTACCCAAGCCGGTTCAAGAAATATGGGTAAGCCACTCTCAAGCACGCTTGTCAGGAGCTCAGTTGTCGTCAGGACCTGAGGTTCAACGTCACCATATTGCCGTTCATCAAGTGCCCTCCCGCAGAGGATTGGAGGGTCTTTGACATGTACGCACATCGCGTGCGACGAATTTGTCCCAGAGAAGATTACCTAGATCGTGCTCTATACCAGAGACTGGTTCTCATCCGATCAGCCGCTGATCTTTTCCCAAGGCTATCATCGCTCCGATGCTACCTTCTCCATCCATTGACCCCAGGGATGAAATTATTTCCATCGTCGCTACGTTCTCTGTCGCTTTTCCCAGAATATGCTCTCGTCTTAGACGGCCGTGCTGAGCTTGCCTTGCGTCAGGCAGCCCAGGACGCGCCATTTCTGGAGGAGCTATACATAGTTGGCATATATCGAATGCATCCAGAGACAGGATCGCTCCCCTTGGACTTCAGGAGGCTCCGTACGGTCAACCTTACCGCCAACATGCTCCGCCTCGCAGACCTCCAAAGCTTCTCGCGTCTACTATCCACTTCCCCGATACTGAATCTTGGCATCTCCTTTCGCTCTAGTTCGGAGGTTTCGTTCCACACAAACGAGACCGGACTTCTGGATGGCAATTTCCCTCGTTTAGAGAATATCACCATCTGTGACGGTCCCCGCAGGGCCGCAGACATCATTTCTCGCGTCTCTTCGCCATTCCTCAAATCGGTGACGATCGAACATCGCGATCGCTTTGCTGGCGTATCAGAATACGCATGCTTTTTCATGCTCCTTGCACAGCGACGTCCGCCTGTATACTCTCTCTCGATCAGGATGGGACGCATATACGTCAACACGCGGAACGAATACGTTCGCGGGTTTCTCGCCTCATTGGAACCGCTGATTCATGCAGGGCTGGTGGTGCTGAGAGTAGAGATGTCACTGTATGGTGCATGGAAGATTGAGGAGGACATCAAGCAGAGGTTGCTGCCAGAGGCATGGCCTTCCCTCGCACATTTTGAGTTCGTGTTGACGGAGGCATCGACACTGGGCAGTCTCCCGGTGTCTCACTTGGGCAATGCACTTTGAATTAGACCGTCCCTTGTCTTGTGTTCGGTTTACTATCATCCCTAGAATTATCTATGATCCGAGTCAAACCTTCGATCCTGATACAGATTATAAATAATCGTCAGGCGCTGGCCTTCACGGCCTGCCATGCTGGTCTTGTTGAAATCGCTTTCCACCATCTATCGTGACAAATCAGCACTAGAACTTAGAGGTTTGACTAACCCCACCTCGCAACATTCGGTCTACTCTCAAGTACATTGTAGCTGAGTTCTTCGATTACAATCGCCGCATATGGCAGATGAAAGAGATCTGCCAAAGTTACGCCCTGCAGAAAACGACATCGTTCAAGCGTCGGTCTCGTAAAAACGAGAACGTACTTCTCCAGATAGGTACGATTGTTTGCCGAGAATGACTTCATACACGTCGAGCTTCGCGTTGAGGTTTCCGAGATACTCGGTCACCCTAGCTTCGTCCGCAGGTAAACTTCTGTGTCTATGGCAATACGTGAGCCCCAAGTTCGAGTAAAGATGAAGTGTACCGACTTCTTGATGATCTTCTCCGTGGCGAGGCCCAAAGCGAACGGGTAAAAGCTAGCATACTCGATCGATGCGGCTTGCTCGAATAACGCCTCGCGTTTCGGATCCTCTGGTATGAGCCCAGGTGTCCCCTGCCCCTCATACTTCTTTACAATGTACCTGCAAATCGCTCGGGCCTCGTACAGAATGAAACCCTCGTCATCCTAATAAGCACGCGAAGTCGTCAGCGAACGCAACCCAGCATACGACGGCGTTGCTCACGATGTATGGAACTTGACCGAACGGCTGGAACTGTTTGAATGCTGGAGTCTTGTGTTCTCCCTTGTACACGGCGACGTCGACAACTTCGTACGGTACCTCCTTCTCCTTGCACACTTCGGCGACCAGCCTGACGAGAGGTGCGGCGGAATGACCATGAATTTTGACTGCCATGAAGAAACGTTTGGGTTGGCGGATCCGCTTGGTCGATGGGTTCTAGTGGCGATGGATAGAGACTTGTCATCTGAACCGTCCAGCCTTGCGCAGGTCTTATACTCTGCGCCGGGTTTGTTTGGTCGGAGGTGTGCGCGCGCAACACCGGCAGCGCTTTCAAGTTAGTAATTCGTGCTGTTAGGAATAGCATTCTTCATGGTGGTCACCGGGAAAGTATGCTGCGGGGATCGCATAGTGCGGACACAACAGTTGGAAGCTGATAAGGCGGGCGAAATTTGACTCACTTCTAGCCATAACGGCATCGCGCTAGTCCTATCTAATACATGGTTCTGATTGGAAGCGGAGGTTAATTACACAGCACTGTGGGGCGGTTCGTTACTACAATAGACTCCCTCTTAGCCCATACCCTTCGGGAGTGGCCAAAAGGTATGGGTTATGGGAGAGTATGGGTTATCTGAGCAGTCGTACAGTGCTAGCCGAGCAATTGGGAACCGGAAAAAGGTATGGGTTAAGGGGGAGTATGGGTTAACTGGGGTATGGGTTAAGAGGGAGTCTACTGTACTGTAGTTGTCGGCCGTGCAATAGCGGATCTCCAAATAAAAAATTCATCATCTCGGTGAACCTTGAATAATTAGGAAGCGTCCCATCGCGCACGCCACGCCGGAATCACAGGGCTGGTGGCGTGCTACGTTGAGATGCGCTGTCACAGCCTTCATTCCGGGAAGACCCAAAAGCCTAATCGGAACACTAACACACGCGGAGCCACAGCGGGATTTCTTACCGAGCGTTGACTGAGCGGCGTGGACGTTTCCGTTGGAACGCTTCAAAAGTTTCATGTTTGCGGTTCCGGTGACTCACTCTGATGGTGGATGCACAGCATCACCACATGTTTGATATACGCTCGCATGCGTATACTCTGAAGTTGTCCCCCGCTATCATGCCAGCTTTCAGCCCGCCCCTTCTCGGTGATGGGCATGGAAACTATAGGATACACTTGGTAGGGAATAGTGGTATGTCTGCTGTCCACAGTCCTTCTGCGTCAGTGGTCTCTAAAAGAGCCCTTAGGGACGGGCAAGGTGGGTCTTGTATACCACTTTTGATACCCAAAGTATATGTCCCATAGACCACTCTCGGTGCCTATCTTTCCACAAAATTAAGCATTCCTCACACATCCCTTGATGAGATTGCCTGGCAACCCGGATGGAGAAGAACACCTGTCGACGAATTTGAAGAAAAGGTCAGGGCACGCATGGCACAGGATACCCGGGGTTGGGTCATGGATGGAAATTACCGAGCATTGGGAACATTGATTCCTGATAGCGCAACAGACATTATATGTGAGTTCGGAGGATATCCTGTTATCCTCCCCGTGTACGTATTTTTTTATCATTCACAGGGTTAGACCCACCTTTACGCCATTACTTCCCTCGTCTCCTCTGGCGCACGTTCATGCGTCTTCTTGGTCTGCGTTCTCCATGCGCCGAAGGCTGTGTGGAAACATGGGGAGAGGTTTTCTCAAAAGAGGGCATCGTCTGGTTCTGCGTGACGAACCACACCGTCACGAGGATCAAGTATAAATCGTGGCTTACGCGGATGCGCTTCGAAGGCACTGGGAAGATGGTACGTTTGGACGAATCTCATGGTGAGCTAACGAGATGGAAAGAAGCCCTCGAGGGACATCTTCTGCAGATGTAGTTCACCCTCTTAACGTATATATGACTTTTTAGCAGTATATTGTTGTACGTTTGTCGGAACGAACTTGCTCACAGGGGACCAGATACTAGTAGTGGGAGCAGCGTGCAACTTGGGTATCCCTGAGCTATAGGCAAGGACTGTATAAGCGCCTGATGAGCTGGGAATCTTTTGGACTATGGTAGCGCATGTACGTCTACCACAGCCTAAGCGAAAGAAAGGAAGGTGTTGAAGTAATTCAAGGCTTCTTTCCTGTGTGTTTCGACTTGGCGTGTTGATTTTTTGTTCACGTGACGACGACACGCTTAGTGTTCCCGCGCGTCCCGCTTCCTCGACTACGCCTCATCACCTTTCTTGGTTTATTCGCACAATTCGTTCCGCCCAACGATGGCATTTGTATCCATTAAAATACTCTTTGCGCACTGGCTTACCTTCCTTGATGCCTTGCAGCGATTCTTTTGGCATCACACACCACGACCGCTGTCGTCAACCATCCCCCCAGCGCTCATCGAAGACAGCTCCAAGTTTTCACAACTCGTTCATGTACCGCGGATTCTAAATCCATCCTATACTCGTTCTGTCGACCCTGCGACGATATGTTTTGTTCCAACAATCCTTCCTGTACATTTGGCCATGAACTTTTCTTGTAGTGTCGATCGACCAGACTATGATCTAGCGGATGGATGTACTGTGGAACAGTCACATCGCTACGTGTTTTTGGATATCCCTGCTTGGCGCCCCGCTGTTCCCGATGAGGACGTACATCCAATGTCGCTGTCTGCGCGGGTTGGTGTCACTGTAACCCGCTCTCTCGACTTCCCACAAAGTATCTGACTCTCTCGACTAGGACGATTACGCACAAACTAAGATGACTCCCTACGGAGCTCGCGGGCTCAGCTTTTGTCCTGTCCTGGTTGGTATCGCGTATGTTCAATCACTGTTGAATTTGTATATGCTCTTGATGGTATGAGCACCGCTATATTTCCACACATGAACGCTGACTGCTAGATGAGATTCCGTCCCTTTGTAATCACTGGTTCGAGGACGTGCCGGCTTACGAATCACTTAACCCAATAGAACTACTGGACTGCTTTCCGTTCCTTCACACGAATCTGTGGATGGTACTTTGGAGCCTGTTTCGATACGGTGTTCGCAGGGTCGCCTCGTGCCTTTACCGCATTCGAAGAGTTACTTGCAAACCAGCTCGCCCACCAGTTCCGCGAATCGTACTCACACGAGTGGATGGAGAAGCAGTTCCAATCAACTTCGTGGAAGGTAACCAACCTAGCGTGGTCATTGGCGTACTGTCGTCCTTTGAAGCGGTGAACTTGTACACGGGTAACGACCGAGATGTAACGTCCGATGGCGAAGAGCTTCAGGGCCCGATGCAGACCCTTACATCTATTGACGAGTGCTGCATCGAGACAGAATCCGATGCGCTATCTGTCCGGACCACCACTTCTCATCCGGGCGGACATCAAGACAAAGTTTACGAAGCCCAGAGCATTCCAGTTATCGAACTTGGGCCACTCACTCCCAAGTTTGTCGAGGACTCCCTGTTAGTGAATCAGGTTCCTGACCACCAGTTTGGGATTTCCGTCGTCGTCGGGGCCACGAACGAGCCTTTACCACCTGTCGAGGATGGTATCCTTCACCTTCCATTCACTTGTCCGGACGCTCTTGTCTCAGCACCAGACGATTGCGACATCGGTAACCGGACAGATGAATCGGCACAAGTGGCATGCCCAGAAGCAGTGGTTGATGATGTTCCCAAAGACGGCGCAGACAGCCTTGGCGAGCGAAGGTGCCCCGGCGAGGATCCTGCAACCTTCAGCCCGTGGAGCCTCATCGATGGCAACGATCCCGACGAATCAGGAACGTTATCGGATACCGTGGGCACGACAAGCTCGTTCGTGGGATCCAAAAGCACTCCAACTCAGGTGAAAAACGTACGATTCGCTCTCGACGACGGCATAGGGACAGAAGACCATCGGAAAGTATGCTCGAGCGGTACCCCTGGTACGGACGAGTCTGCCTGCGTCTGGAACCCTGCAAGTCCGGTTGGGGACGATGTCGCACTGACGCAGAATCCTATGGTGTCTTTCAATCCCATGGTGGACATGCAGGACGCGACGTCTCGCAATCAGCCAACCATACCAATCCCTCTAGAAGTGGCCAGTGAAGAACGTGCTGAGAAGAATGATGCGCTTGGGGAGTCTTCTCCAAGGGGCGAGTTGATTGTCAATCTTCCCTCGCTGGTGACAATACGTGAAGGTATGCGGTTTGCGGAAATGGATGCTGTGCCAGTAGAAGACGTTGCGACGCGTTCGCCCCTTCAAATGCTGTCCCCGACGGAGCCTGTCGTGGCCATTAATACGAATTGCCTTATCAAAGTGGGCGAAATAGAAGATCTGGACTGGGAATATCGTGTAGGATGCGCGTTCGGGATCTTGAGAGACGAAGAAGAAATGTCTGAAACGTTTGCTGTCGTTTCAAGGGAAGACTGGCCATGTCTGCCAAATCCTGCCCACGAGGTTTCAAATTTATCTTGCTCTCCGATAGTAGAAGACAGCGAGCCATCTCTTGGCGGCATTGAACCTCTGGAAGTCGCGTCGTCAACCTCGGGCATTGTCTCCGAGGCTGGTACCACACCGATCAACGCTAGCTTACTTGCCATCGACACTAGTCCGAGTTCTGCAATAGAAGCTCGCGAGATGGATGAACCAGAAGTCGAAGTTTTATACGAAACTCCTCGATACTGCCAAGATGAAAAAGGTCTCGCAGGATCTCTCCAAAACGAGGCGCGAGAACCAGAGATCGGTATCGTTGATGCAACGAATACTAAAATCCATCTTCCCACTGCCTCGGGATCGCCTCAGGAGCCTAACATGGCGGATCAGGTTATATTCGTTGCCGCCGAGAAATCCGAGGCTGCGACTGCTGCCCTCACCCGTCAGCCTGTCGGCCTCTTTGGTAATCTGTCGAAAGGACTTTCGGCGACAAAACTGTCTGAGCAGTCATCAGAGTCATCAAAGACAAGCAAGGAGGACGGCGCTCTTTCAGTGGCATCTGTAGGGAAGAATGCTCGTAAATTGCATCAAGGGGAAATCTGTGGGGCAGATATTGTTCCCTGGGACCAATGTTCCATATCAAAACCGCCAGAACGGACGTTGTCAAGTTCTATGCACGCACCACGAAAACATCTTCCAATTCCACAAGGCAACGGTCATATCGATCAAACTCCTGTCCTCTACGAGACGCCTCCACCGAGTGCCCACTCTGTACCCCCGGTACGATCCGAAGCGGGAAAAGAGGATGCGAACATGCCTCCCAAGACCACATCCAAGCGTCAAAAGGACCTCTCTGCATCCATTCATGCACCACAAAGGGTATCAAATCTGGGGGCTCTATCGCGCGACGAAAGCGATGGCGAATATCGTCGAACTGTAAATTCAGGGGGATCTGAAAACACGCCGATGACGAAACCACGTCCACCCAACTGGGTAGCGATACCAGAAGTGGTAGATGCACTACGCATATTCAAACAAGCAGCAGCTGGAAGAACCATACGAAGGGTATCGTCCATGGCCGAGCATTTAAACAGAGGGCCTACGCTTGGAGTAGTCGGTCAGAAAGGGATCGCGACGAATTCGCTGAACAATATCTCTGCCACCGCCAACATCCATAACCACTGGATGCATGGAAGCGGTTTGCTGCTCGTTCGGGACCTCGTATCTTCCGATCCTGCCGATTTCAACCTACGAAGTTGGTGAGTATACTTGCGTTTCATTGGATAAGGGCTAACGGATGGTGTCGTCAGCACGAACCTGTTGTTACCAAAGACTCGTGGCGTGAATGCGCCACCTGTGCAACAGGTTCTGTATCCTGGCATGCTTGATACCCCTTCATATCCGTTGCATGGATTGACACCTCGTCCCTTTGGAATCGACACCGATTTCAGCTCTACGGTCGCTGATTCGACAGGAATCCAACGTCGACAAAGGTGCGTGAGTGAGTAATAAACGAGATTGTTTCGTTTTTTAACCTGTTTTACAGCGCGCTGGCACTGCACAATGCAGAGATGGAGACAACACATGGGGCTCAACCCTGGACGACCTACAGGGGCTGAGGGAGGCAGAAATACACTAGAGTCTGACAGACACATTGCTATTCCATGGTGATTTCGATTTGCATGATGAATCGGTTTGTCTCGTGTTCTTGAAGTTAGAACCTGCTTTACTTGTTGCCAAAAGGGTCTTACCTAATATGGCACGTTGAAACTCCGCATTTCATCACAAAGCGTAGCGTTGTGGATCGAGTTCATCGTCCCGCCCGACGTCAAGACCCGTCTCAAGACCCCCTCTCGCAGTCCAAATCTACGTGAGTATCGTTTATATCACCAATCATGCTCTCTCGGAGAGTGTATGCGTCTTTGAGAGCTGGATGGTAAGGTATTCATACGGATGATCTCGCTGATCACCTTTCCTTCAGTCAGAGTCAGTGCGAACCAAGTCTTCGCAGTCTGTCCTCTCCCGACTTGATGCGCTCTTGTGTTGACCTGGATCTATACTCGTAGCGCTCGACGCAAGTACTCGTTTAGCCCAGCATGCTTATTTCCAAGAAGAACAGGCGCCTCATCTACGAAAACCTCTTCAAGGGTTCGTGCTTGCTTGCCCACCTCTTCCCTCGCGCTTACCCGACCGTCGCCTTTCTACACACCGCATCTCTCTGAACGCACAGAGGGCGTTCTTGTCGCCAAGAAAGATTACAACGCGCCCAAACACGAAGACCTCGACGTGCCCAACCTGGAGGTCATCAAGGCGATGCAGAGCCTGACGTCCAAAGGCCTCGTCAAGACCCAGTTCTCGTGGCAGTGGTACTACTACGTGCTCACGCCCGAAGGCGTTGAGTACCTCAGGGAATGGTGCGTCTTACTTTGGACCGGCGGGCATTGCCTCGCCTTGCGGCGCGGGGTGCTCACTTGTGTTTGTAGGTTGCACCTGCCCACTGAAATTGTCCCTGCGACGCATAAGCGTGCAGCCCGTGCCCCACGCCCAGCTGCCGTTCGCCCTGGTGCTGGCGAGGGAGCCCCACGCCCACCTCGTGGCGACCAGGAAGGCTACCGGAGGAAGGAGGGTGGTGCACCTGGCGACTACAGGCCATCCTTTGCTGGCGTTGGCCGAGGCGGTCCTTGAAAAAAAGCGTGTACGGTCGTCATCACGGCTAACCTCAGGTCATGGGAGGATGAAACCGCGGTCCCTTGTATTCCGTCCCTTCGAAAAAGGTCTATATCAGCATGTCGCATGTTTAGTCTATGCTATATGCTATCGATTCCGATTCATCCGCACGCGCTCATGCTCTCGCACTTGGGGATTGTGTATGTACATCATCACTTGCCAAAATATTCGACAATGTTGCGGATCGCTCCCTTGCTCCGTTCTGCTTCGAACGTCTCTTGTCGTGCCTCGACGACCTGTCTTGAAAAAGAACTAACGGGTAAATGAGTACTTGGCCCGGTAAGACCAGGGATTCATGCAAACCTGGTCTTGCTGCAGTCCTTGGAGCCGCTGACGAACAACCGAGCTTGCACGATCACCAATTTGTCCAAAATGCCGAACACCCCAGAATCATCCAACAGCGTCTCGTTCACCTCAAACTTGCCTTCGATGTACGGATACCGGCGTAGCTGCTCCGCGAGGTCCGTTAGTTTCCACGCCTCCAGGTCTCCCCCGGATTGAAATGCTTCGGTGAGTATCCCGATGGCGTCGTCGTGCTCGATCGAGAGCCCCTTGAACGTACTCGATTTTCTCTGTGGACCGTAATTGCGCAGAAAGGTTTCTTCTCCGCCAGTTCCGATGCCGCTCAACGTCCAGTCATCGTCCAGGGGGGAATGCATTACGTCCACGAACGAGCTTAGAGGACGCGGATGGTCTGTTGCGAGCCACACGTGCCGCACGTTTTCTCCCGCGATGTCGTCTTGGAGGAGCGCACGGAGGGTACTAACCAGCGAGGCCGCGCACCACGCTAAATTCTGCGCGGGCACGTTTTCCATTCTCCAGTGTACACCTAGGAACGGACCGAGGTTTTCAGAGAGGCGGTCTGCGAGATCGTAGAGTCCAGGTGCGTAATGAAGGACGAAATCGCTCTCGGATGGGGCGAAGAGCGGGTGACGGAGGTCATAGTCGAGAACGAGGACGTCAGTTTCCGCGAGGGACACGTAATAGTTGGCGTTCTGAGGTGTATATTCGTACCCCGGTTCCATCATCAAATCAATGTCAGACTCAGCATCAATATCTGGGTTGTTCGACAAAAGTTGAATAAGACGGCTCGAGACATCCGACTCCGTCTTGAATGAACCCGAATCGAACAAGATAGATATCGCCGTTTCTGGTAAAGAAGCATGTAGTCGAGGGAATTTGGATTCGAGACAGGATAGAGCTTTCGGGTCCACGTCGGACCTTCCAAAGATGAACGGGACATCCTCCAGACCGCTCTGAGTTCCCAGTAAATAACGACGGTCCTCTTGCATGGATTCCATGGATACGACGAAGGTGTTCGGTGTCATTGTTCTCTCGTCGACCCACTTTGCAAATTCTTCGAGGTTTATAGCCAGTCGTCGACCAGGACCGTCATTTCCGTGGCCAAACCCATCCGCGTCGTAATAAGCGCCAAATGGCCACCTGGAGCACGCGCTCAACCGGCTTTTGCCCACGTTCGGGAGCACGATCGTTCGGTTGAGTCGTCTTGCGAGCACCGAGAGCTGCATCAAGTGCATCCGGGCCTTGGATTCCTGTTCTCCGATCCGGTTGGGAAAGAGAAAGCGGCATGTACCGCTGCAATACGTAGCATCGAAGCTCTCAAGTCCGTCCGCGTGAGTGCGATCGTCAGCTTGTTCTGTAAGCTCTTTGACATCGTTTTCTTCCGGAATGCGAGTAACAGGAGGTGGCCATGTTTTAGGTGGCGTACGACCTGGCTTGCTCGAAGGCGCGGCGATATGATCGTCGGGTATGTTCAATTCCTTGCCCAAGGGAAAGATGACTCTGTCCTGGACGACCGTAGGTGGATACCGTGTCGAAGCTGCGCCGAAGCCACCACTCGACTGCGGTGACGCCGCCATCTGCGTCATGTTCGGTTTTGGCACAGACACGGGCGAGGGTCGCTCCAGTTCCCACAGAACGAGGTAGAGTATGACGGTGACCACGACGAGAGCTACAAGCATTGCGCCACGCAGGGTGTCTGGTTTGATGGCTCGGCGATGACGGACGTGGTTTGGGCTGCCAGAAGCAGGGCCGTCTTGGCCAAGAACAAAGTCCAATGTGGTCCCGCTGACTCGGAGCTCGGAAAGCCCAGGATGTGGCCTAGTCGGAGACAACGGACGTTTGAGCTGCTTCATCCGCCTTGTCGGATTATGCATGAGTGGTGCAGTTAGCTGTTATTGTCGCTGGGAGATGTGGTTTGTATACTACTCCGAAGGGCATCATGGTCAGAGTGGCAAAAAATGCACGTGACACAGCTTTGCTCGCTAACAGACACCGTCGGCGAGCCACTGACCCGGAAGCACATACCTCGAATGAAATGTCGACTAGATACTTAATTATCTTCATATCCAGACTTGAAGGTATTTCCAACAATATAGTTCGCAAACTTCCCGATGAATAGCGAGAAACGATTTCCGACTCGGATGTAAATACTGGACCGGTCACTGACTCGAGGTAGGCAACAAGCATTGAGTTTCCAGGGAACGTCTCAAGTTCCCCCTCACCCTCCAAATATCGAGAGCGAGCTCGCGAGCTCTCGCCCACCGATAGTAATACAGATCACAAAACTCGCGAGGTCGTACGCTGCCTTGGAAATAGTACTTGTTCCAATGAGTAGTCAGGACAAAATCTGGATGAGGAGCTCCGTGGAAGAAAACGCCAAGAGCCTCAATAGACTCTTCTTCGATGGGAGAGTTGAGAACGTGAATGAACATGCCTGGTCGCGCGGCCAGCCCGCGCCACGGATGGCCCTGGGGTATTTCAGTGTAACCACGAGTGTCGAACATGAAGTAGAGCACGCGAAGCGACCTGCATCTTTCCAGAAGCCGTAGGAACCCCCCTGGAGTGATTGCGCTTGATACCATCCAGTCATGGTCCTTGCCCACCTCGAAACGTTCTAAACAGGGCCACGAAGATGCTAGGCAAAGCAGCTCGCGCTCGTTCAAGGCCGTGCCACAGCGAATGTCGAGCGTGATAGACCTGACATTCACGAAGACTGCTAAAGGACGAAGACGATCGAAAGTGATGTAGTACGGCGCCGCACTCTGTGAGGGTTGGTCGTCTGACTCCTCAATAGTACGCAGTGAGAGTTTCTTTAGGGAGTCGTGCGCGCAGGCATCTCGGAGGGAAAAAGTGAACGACATGAGATCGAACTCAGTCGGCCGAACACGCTGAAGAACAAAAAGGCTACGAATCACTGGAGCTCTGAAACGGTGG
>JBBPJX010000348.1:0-17947 GCA_038088955.1 Neotropicomus parvogracilis
TTTTCTGTGCTGGCGGATGGGACGAAGAGATGCTAGCTGGTACCGCGCGCGCTGGGTGCGGCCGAAGAAGGACCTTGCTTTTTCAGGGGAATAAAAGGCCGCCGTTTTGAATCACGTTCTACGGGTGATAGTTGGTGGTGAGGCAATGACCGCAGGAAAACCGGAAATTATCCGACCATATTATATTACCGGTCCCTCCTGCCGAAGTGAGCCCGTGACGCCACACAAGAAGACACAGCCACCCGGCTCTCTCAGCGCCTGGTAGATTTCTTACCCCAAGGGGTCGTGACGCCGCAGCTTAAAGACCGTGCCAGGCATTGCATAGCCCACGAAACGTGCAAAAAAAAGCAAGGCTATCAACTAAGCGAGAAAATCCTTGAACGATGAAAGCAAAGGCCGTAAAAAAAAAAGGAGTTTCAAACACCGAAGCAGGTAGCGCTCAGCGAAAATGGGTGCCGTAAATTAGCCTATGTAGGTTACGGTTCATTAGCCTTGATTTGGGTTGTTAAATAGGGACAAACAGACCCTATGCATGTGATCGTGGCGCGCTTGGAATGAAGACTATTATCAAATGCGACACTGGTTCATCATTTTTCATTCTTGTGGTACCTGCCCATGCAGCCAATGGGTACATGCATCCGACTTGATCGAATCCTGTTGGGGCCACTTGCCGCATTGAAAGACCAGCTGAAAGCACACGCAAAGGAACCAGCGAGTTCGACCTGGAGAGTACGACGGACTGGTAGGCTGCGGTCCAAAAAGGCACAGATGGCTCTATTCTTGGAGCATGGAGTCGGATCTCAGTGTCTACTTGATATTTCGCCATCGCTCCCAATATTTTTCGGCCGTGCCCATCTCGATGGCAAACAAACGCACCATATCGACGGTAACGTGGCTGTACTCTGCCCGTCGCAGTGTCCAGGGTGTCGGAACACATCAAGATACATCAATGGCACGCTACAAACCCGAGGTACGTTTACTAAAAGCCTTTTCACTTTTCGTATGATCAACTCGTTATGGAACCCGTAGTTCACTGGCGAGATATGGAGAACACGATCAGTGGTCTCAAGCGCCGGGTTTCTGCCCTCGACGACGGAGTGGCCACAAACGCTGCATCCTACCCACGCTCTTCCACAACCTCGTCCGTTTGAGCGTGCAGGGTCAGAGTCCAACTCTGATCTTGACTCAGACGACGGCGCCGAGTCTACAGACAACCGTGGGTAAACTCTGGTTGACAATCCCACACGCTGGCTAGATATCAAACGCAAATCCTGTGGCACACCAAGTCAGAACATTCTGTGCCATACCTTCACGACTGGAAAAATCATCCCGAACGTTTCCGATTGGGAGATGTGGTAGCCATAGTCAATTTCATCGTATTTTACCGTGAATTTGGGCGGACGTAGGTGAGTATCTTGGGAAGTATTGTGAGCGGCCGCACAGCGGACATAAAACCATCAATGCGGCACAAAAGAAGAGTTCGAAGCCTCCGGCATGATGCTGACATGTCATGGGGCCATCTTTCGTCTCCCTTTTGCTGATGGACATTCGGTCAAGACTTTGGCCAGTCTGGGAAATCTACACGTTAATTAGCGTAAATTAGCATGAGTCAAATTGGCCATAGAAGTTCAAGTGGGCAAAATTTTCACGGATTCCAATTTCACCGAGCGCTAGAAGCGGGGACGGTGGTCAGCCTGTCAGGATCGTTGTAAGCTTCATAATTTGACCAAGAGGACATAATCGGCTAATGATTGATCACAGGCGATCCCGTTATGAAGGCGCAATGACCAACCAAACATCCTCTTGGGATAGCGTTCACCAACCACGGGAAGAGGATTGCTGAAGCATCATTACCGAGCAAATACACTACTCTTTTGAAGATCTCAGCTGCCACGAAGCAGAGACAGGTGTGTCAGAAGCCTGATCCTTCTATGGAGGTGTCCTTCAACGGACGGGCCATTGCAGCCAAGTATGACTAGATAACAGTGGGAGTTCAAGAGAAGTACTCGGATATCGTATCAGCTAGTAGGAAACGATTCATGGAAGAACGTTGGGACCTTCGTGGAGCGGTCTAGTTACACGTGACAACACGGTCACGTGGCAGACGCGTCTGAACTTCCTCGGCACAAGGAACTTGTACAGACAGCGTGTTTTTTTGCGAAATGAGGACGGTGTTGGTCGACGACGACGGTTCTGAATGGTCCATCGAAATTCTCGACGGCGACGGTGTCGGCGCGCCAACTGCACAGCCCATCAAACAAACACCTTCAACAACATCCATAAAGTATGTATCGTGATGACCATGTTTCGTCCATACTTCGTCAACTCTGCATCACACTTTTATAGAACACACCCCTTCTTCTTGAACGATATTTCAACCAAGGCTGCGATCCCCGGAACTCGGTCAGATGCTCGAAACGCAGAGAAACACATTCTCAACGAGAGGCGAACACGATGCATGCTTCCACAGGAGCCGACCAAAAGGAGTTCCCTGACGTCCGTGATCAAATATGCGAAGGAAACGAGTCATGTTCAGTTGAGTACGCTACCTTGGAAAAGAGGAAACGAATTGATGCCCTCTCGCTCAGTGGGCCACCGATCGTTGGCAACCGGGTTAAGTCTCAAAATAAAGCACCACCTGCTAGGTCACACCAGCCGATGCAACTTACCAGGGATACATCATCCGGTTCATCCTCACAAAACAGCTTGGCAAGCAAAGCTGATGAACGAGAACCAACGCTTCCTCCATATTCCTTTATGGAATACGAGAACTCCCCCACAGTAGTTTACACCAAGTCGGAAAGTGAGGCAAACAATCTCGTGCAGACATTGAAAGGGTGAGGCATCCACTGCCGTATCGTAGCTTGTCATTTGGGGCTGAGACTTTGCAGCCCTCTGGGCTTCGACCTGGAGTGGCGCGTTGTGTGGCATCCCGGTGCACAAGAAAGGACGGCCCTAGTACAACTATGCGACCACAGCACTATCTTGCTTATTCAAGTTAGTAGTATGAAACGTATGCCTTCGAGTTGCCTCATCGCTCGGTCCATTCCACAACTAACGTTTTGCCACAGGATTCCCCAGGAAAGTTTTGGTCGGTGTCCACGTACTTGCGTGTGTCGTCTCGAGTCTTGACACACAAACAGGAGGTCATCGAATCTGCAGACATCGTAAAAACAGGCGCCAACATCCTCAGTGAGTCTTACACCTAGTTACGGGGTCGCTTCCTCACGTTTCCAGACGATGGTGAAAAACTCTTTCGGGATTTTGGAATTCGATCCAAGGGGCTCGTAGAACTGGGTGCATTTGCAACCAAGGCTGACGACGCCTTCAGTACCGTTTACAACCGGGAAATCGTCAGCCTCGCCAAGATGGTCGCCATGTACCTCGACAGGACTCTTCTCAAGGGCAAAGTGCGTACCTCGAACTGGGAGGCCGACCTCTCGGGTTCGATGATCGAATGTAGGGCCAGCTTGATACGCGATTCGCGACGTGCATTCATCGTTTTTCTGCCGCCAGACGCGGCAAACGATTGTTACTGCGCACTCATGGTGTACGACAGATTGCAAGAGATCGCTCATCAGGCCGGCAAGATCCTCCGCCCATCAATGTATTCACGTCAGGTCGATCCCCGCTCGGTCAGACTGAAGAGCGCGTCGCTGCAAAAGCCTCCACAATACCTCGACGCACCTACGAAGCCGCCCGTCCCGGCATACTGTATACCCGAACCGCCCCGCCCACAACAACTCCGTGCGTACAAGCTGTGGCACCTGGACAAGATGCCGCTCGAACACATGTGCATGACGCTGCGGACGGGCGGTAGAGTCGAGCCGCTCAAGGAGAGCACGGTCATGTGAGTCCCACTTTTTTTTTTTCGTTTTCCAGGAGTCGTGTTCATGTGCGTCTTTGTGCTCTAGATCGTACGTCGTCGGGGCTTTGCAGGCAGACCCACGATTGCCGTTCGACATGGCTGAACTCAAGTCGCTCGTGCTCATGGAAGCGAGCAGTTGGCAGCGCCATCGACAGTGGGTCACGTCGCGCGAGTGACGCGAGGTCGTCTGAACGTCTATATCTCTATTCAATGTCCAACTTTGCTGATCGCACGTCGTTTGGGTTCGTGATATCTGACGGTTGCTGGCTCTGGCTGGTATACAGTGGCTCTCCTGACTTGCCACGTGGAATTGAATGTAGGACATTGCGCATCGACGTCCCAAGTAACCGTTATTTACACGGAAAAAGCTAGTACTTGGCCGACACTGTAAACTAAAGATCGTGCGTTGCTAGATCATCTATTACTTTAATGACTTTAGAAAGAGGCTTAAAAAGTAAACGATTGTGGGTAGAATAAAAGAGTCCACGAGACTGCGTGCAGTTTTTACGCAGTCTTTGCAAAAACGCGTTTGAGACGCGCTGCCAACGAACCTCCGGTACTCTTGCGTATCCTGAAAATATACATGCCCGCGAACATGAACAAGACCTGGAGATCGCCCGAACATCAGTTCAGCCTGCACCACACCGCACCGCACCGATCGACGATGAGAGGAAAAATAAAAAAGACGTACGTTGAACCCAGCCATCCCGAGAACGACGCCCAAGTCCCTCCAATGATGGCCGTACGACACGTTGAACCTGAACTGCATGTATGCGTCCGTCGTCCGAAAGGGACAGAACGCGCATGCGGCGGTCGCGTCCGGGTTCGCGAGATAGCCGTCAGAAAAGGCGATGTAGGGGTCCATATAGGCGCTGCAGCTCATCCCAACGGGGGGTTCAATCGTCACGAGCTCGGCGGGCGTGCATGTGATCGACTGGTGGCCGAGAGCTGGTGGGACGGGTAGAACTCAGTGCGTCGTTCTGAGGAAAAAGCGCAGTAGAGATGCTCACCTTGGGCCAAGAAACCACCATTAACGTAAGTAAACGGGGAGACGTGGTACATCCACTTCCACCACCCTAGTAGAGGATACGTTTGTAGGATGCCAGCACTGTGGGACCATTAGTGCCTTCAAGATCCAACATGCAAGAATGAGTTGCACGCACAAAATGAGCATGAACGTGAACAAGACAGTGAACAACGTGGCTGCGATGACTCCGTTAGGACAGCCCGCCACGACGGCCTGTCCGAATGTCGTGAAGTACAGCGGGAACACAATGCAGTAAAAGAGAAACGAAAATGCAGCACGAGAAGAGTCGAAACCAGAGGTCCAGTACCAGCAGCCAAAGACCGCAGACGCGCCGAGCATGTTCCACGGGACTTCGACCAAAATCTCGGACACAAGGAACGCAGACCAACTGAACATTCTCGCAGGACGCTCACGGACTTCGTAGACGGTCCTGGTTTCGAGGTACTTGCTCTGCGATTGCTCTGCCAATGGCACGCTGACTGCCACCGCGATGAAGACCGACTGTGTTCAAGGAATGTTATCCAGCTCCTCATGTCAAAACAATACCCGAAGAAAACGCACGAATATTTTGTCCTGACAGCCCTGCAGTGAATTTGTTGCAGAAAAGAACGTGAAACCGAGAATGAGTCCGGCAACAACGCAGACGATCAATTTCGCATAGATGTACTCTGGATTTCGCCAGTTGCATACGAAGCCACGCTGAACGAGTAATGCCAGTTGTTTTGTCCAAGAGCTCGCAAACTCGGAATATGTGCCAGCGCTCACGACAGGATGAGACCGTCCCTCTCCGTGAATACGCTCGATCTCGAGGTACAGCTTCGCTGCTTCTTGGGAATCTTTCCAGATCTGGTGCCAGTCGGTCGTGCACGTCGCCGTGGCGCCGGCTCCAATGACGTCCAACATGTACTCCGCCCTGCGTGATGCACTATGTCAATATTTCAGCCAGCGATACACCATCCAAGACTCACGGGTTTGCATCTGGGGAGCAACGAGGGGCGCCATTCCTTTGGAAATACTCGATCATTGTCATAGACCTTTCTCCGATTTCACCGAAGTAAACTGTCTGTCCACCTTTGCGAAGCAACAGCACCCTATCAAACACCTGGAAGAGTTCGCCCGAAGGCTGGTGAATTCTATAAACACCCGTTTATCAACAACTACATCCAACACAACACTTAGAAAGGCGACACACGTGCAAAGGATGGCCTGCCCATTGTCGGCGAGCTCACGAAGGACGGTCATGATAGCCCAGGCAGACTGCGAGTCAAGGCCAGATGTGGGTTCGTCGAGGAAGAGCAGCAATTTCGGCTAGTCGGCTTCGTCAGCGAAATGCGGCGCAGGCAGAATGGACGAAAAATCTTGCCTTAGCAGCAAGCTCGACGCCAATAGTGGTACGTTTCCTGTGCTCGATGCCAAGCGAACCGACGATGGCATCCGCGTGTGTCTCTAAACCACACATTCTCAGACACTTGTCAACACTATTCACGAATGGAGGATCATCAGAAGCAGGACGGATATGAACGTTCACGGAGACATACTAGGCTTCTATCTCGGCCCTTGGAACGGACGGGGGCTGTCGAAGCCTCGCTGAGAACAAGAGTGCCTCGCGAACTGTTGTCTGTGCAATGTGCGTATCCATCTGTTGAACATAAGCCGTCTGGGCCCGGAAATCCACGGGGAGTGGATGCCCGTTTAGCAGACAGTCACCACGCACGACGCCGACCGAGGTACGCTGCGCAAGGACATTCAATAACACGGTCTGTTAAATTATTTTTAGGATCAACATCAATACACTATATATCAGATCCCTACCTTTCCTGCGCCAGTCTCCCCCATCAATGCCGTCAATTTTCCGGGAGCAACGTAACCAGAGACGTCGGCAAGCAGCTTACGCATCTCCCCATCAGAAACGGGAACCTCATATTGGATGTTTTTCCAAGAAAAGATGTCAGATTGTGTCGGTGCCGGTTCGGATTTCCGGATTTCCGGATTACAATCATCAATGTCCGATTCTTCTCGTTTTTCATGGAAATCTCCTGGAGTCACTTTTTCTTCGTCCATAACTTGGTAGACGGATATGTGGTCACTACCCTCTTTATAGAGCGTAACCGTCGTATCCTGTGCAGTTCGCTTGTTGTATTGTGTGAAAAAAAGCAGGGTTCCGAGAAAGCCGAAAACGAAGCCCCATAGAATCCCCATATTCTGCGTGGCATCCAATCGTCGGTTGGTACCACGTACGCAAGATGGCTACAAAGATTACACACCTTCCAGATCTTCGAGTACGAGTAGCCAAAAGACGCTATCGTGTAGGCATTCCCGGGCACAGTCGCCATACCAGGCAGTGATCCGATGGTGGTGCACACCTGGTTCGCGAGCGTCACGTTCTCGTACCCAGGTCCTGATGGTACGAGCATTGTACAAGTCCCGTTCAGCGTGTGGAATTCGTTTACCATCAAGGACTCGAACGCGTAACGGACAGGCTATTGAAATTTCGACATGACATCAGCACTGCTCAAAACAAAGGGCAAACTCTTGCACATACATTCAGATAGGTGATCCAGCGCAATCCTCTGACGATTTGCCCCACAGGTATGGCGAAGCCAGTGTATAGAACTAGGATTAGGACTGACGTCCCAGCTATCGGGAGAGCGGTCGATTCATTGGTGGTGCAAGCCGCAATATTTCTGAAGTAGATCTTCATCGCGAACGTCACGATGAAGGTGATCAAGAGATACGTGCTATATAAAGCCTGTAAGCCAAGGACGTACTTGATAGGGTTAACCTACAAGAATTGCCCTGCCGTTTCTTGCAAACCGACCAAAAAGTAGAGAATGACCGACATAGCGGAAATGGAAATGAGACTGATTGGGACGTCGACGATGGTGTGAGCCAAACCCTCGATGAAGGGATAATATAAAGCTCCTTTCTGGTGACGGAGCACGATAAAGCGCTGAGAAAAGAGACCAGGGATTTCAGAGACAGAGAGGGTGGAACAACAAAACAAGGCACTGCCGGGGAAACATTCAATACGCTTGTATCCGATGATCAGGAGACAGACATACAAGTAGAGCAAACTACCCCGCGAATAGTACGCGCTCGTATTGCTATTAAGTTGGAGAAACACAGACCCAATGAAAACAGCCTGGAATATCTGTGATCTGCAGTAATTCAGGAATGATCAAGTTCATGACACAAGCAAAGTAAGTATGACGGAAAACTTGCCCTAGTTGGACAAGCTGCGTGTCCCAGTCGCCCTTCAATATTTTCCATCGTCGACGCATCACCTCCCGAACCTGCATGGCTATCGACAGTGAATACGACTGACTACTAGGAGCATGTCGTGCGCGTTCGCTTGTAGCGCTCGCATCATAGGCCTTCTTCAGGTCTGGCTTGTTAACGTACAAGTTGTAGTATGAGTCCACAGATGACCGATTGAGCTGGCCATAGGTGGATGTCCTGAAATATGCAACCATCTCATCTGCCGTGCGGGGTACAATGCCGTCAAGCTCAGAGCGGATCTTCCTCCCATGCGGATCGGTCGCTGTGTGCGGATGATAAGTACACGAAACTACCGAGAGACTTTGAGGACGCACTCGCCACCAAGAAATCCGGAGTCGTTTGCCTATTCTTCGGTTCGTAGCCCATGTTCATGAAATACTGCTTTGCCTCCTTCGCAGGTCCAAAGTATGCCATCTTTCCCTCGTATACGAGGCATACTTTATCAAAAAGCTCAAAGATCTGCTCCCCGGCCTGATATATGGAAACGACGGTCGTGACATTGGCAGTATCGGTCGCGACGCGAAGTGTCCGGATAAACTCGAGCGCTGTGGACGAATCCAAACCACGTGTCGAACTAGATGCATCGAGATCGGAAACATAGTCTTGTAGCGAAATGAAACGATACGCACTTGTCCCAACAAACGAGTCTGCCACGTGCGGACATGACCTCCGCAAGCGATACCCTCTTCTTCTCGCCACCAGAGATTCCCCTGAGAGTTGCATCTCCAACGACAGTATCCCTAGCATGTCCGAGCCCAAACATACGCATGAGAGCCTCTGTCGTGCGTGTGACATGCGCCGTCCTCGACTGAGCGTTCGATCGACAGCTCAAAGCTCTCATCATGGAAGCGAACTCCAATGTTTCGCCAACTTTGAGCGTTGGGAAATGGACGTCATCCTCGGGGGAGTATATCACGTCACCGCGGTACCGCTTTTCGATCTCCTCAGAGACGAATGAATCGTAGAAAACGTCTCCCTGAACATCGTAATAGTCGCGACGATGGTTCGCGAGAGTTTTCA
This sequence comes from Neotropicomus parvogracilis, assembly GCA_038088955.1. Taxonomy (NCBI): domain Eukaryota; kingdom Fungi; phylum Basidiomycota; class Agaricomycetes; order Boletales; family Boletaceae; genus Neotropicomus; species Neotropicomus parvogracilis. The sequence goes on from JBBPJX010000348.1 coordinate 9,195, forward strand.
GAAAAGTACTACACCCTGAACCTGGTCGACCCAGGACGACTGAGCAGAGGCGAGTAAGCCAGGACGAAGCTGATGAACGAAACAGACGTACGGAGCATCTCTCCTGGAAGTACAACACCTTCGAAACCAGAAATAATGTCGCGAACTGATGGATGCCGCAAGGCATTGATGTACTTTATGATCGACTGGGGATAGAATAGCGATACCAAATTGTGTTGAACAGATGCACCGTGGCCAAGTCCCACAACGCGAAGGTCTCTAAACATGACACCGATCTTCCGCATCTCGGCAACAGCTTCGGAGGGGCTGCCAGAGCTGCAAAATCGTTGTATCCACTGAAATTATAATGGAAGCGGGCTAGACTAACTGTCTGAAAACGTCTTTGATGAGCGACATTATATCCAATGCATCATCGGATTGCGCGGCTATAGACACCCTTAGTGGCTTGGTATCTTGATGGGGCGACTCTAAACTTTGACTCTGCGTGTCGAATTCGGGCAGGCGTAACTGTATCTGCGACGAGCTAGCCATGACCATGGTGGGCAGATGCGGCCCAGACTGGGAAAAGGAATGGGGGCGCGTAACACACCCATGGGTTCTTTGCGGCTCCTTATATAAATGCATGATTTCATCAGCTTCGATGTCGGAAAACACCTACAAAGTAGCGTCATAACGTTACTGCTCCACGGCACTCCTGAGGATTTTTGAGAGTTGTGATTGGACAACGGCTAGCGGAATGAAAAGACTATACACAAATGGAGCTTACATCCCTTTTATTTCTTCTTAACCAAGCTGGCAGCGAATTCTCGGTTTGCAGATGCCGCAGGCGCATGTTTTTTTTGGCTCCCGAGTAAGACTTAAGCGAAGGGTTCAGACTGGGTGTACGTTACAGAATCCTAAATTGGTATAATATGTGACGTCCATCTATGGTCGGTTCAGCAGATGGGTTTCGACTGGCGTAGAATCGTTATAACTAGTACTCACCTCTCTAATAACTCACCAGAGACTAATCATTTCCGCTCGTTAGTTTGATTTTTCGGCTCTGTGATGCCGGCGTACTATTTTGACAACAAATAGAATGTGGTGAGCACAAAAGTGGTAGATCCGGGAACTGCCGGCACGACATGTCCTACTCGGCCATCTTTGAAAACATTTTCTCCACCCCAGAGGTATCTTCCATCTGGTCAGACCGAACACGCACCGCCAATTACCTTCGTGTCGAGGGCTGTCTTGCTCGCGTGCAAGGAGACCTTAACATCATTCCCAAGGACGCTGCAGTTGAGATCGAGGCGTTTTGTGCTGATGTTGACAATGTCGATTTCGGAAAGCTCAAGCGAGATACCGAGAGGATCGGGTATCCAGTTTTGGGTCTGGTCCAACAGATCGTTCATCGGGTCAACGACAAACACCCAGGTCTTGGAGAGTGGGCCCATTACGGTGCGACGACCCAGGTGATTCTCGAGCCCCAGAATAGAATGATATAGGCGGGAAAGTTGATGATAGAAATAGGACGTGACGGATACTGCAACTATCCTTCAACTTGCGTTGACATTCGAGGTCATCTCTGCGTCACTTCAGGACATCGCCGAGAGCCTTGGTGCGCTCGCCAAATGCCATGCCACGACACCCATGGCCGCGCGTAGCAACCTTCAACAAGCTGTCCCTATGACATTGGGCTTTAAACTCGCGCGCCTTCTTTCCACCTTCCAGCGACACCGGCAACGTCTCGAGCAACTTAAGCCACGGGTTCTTGTGCTCGAGTTTGGAGGAGCCGCTGGCACGCTCGCCTCGCTCCCTGCTGATAAAGCGCTCCCATGCCAGGAAGCACTCGCAAAGTGTCTCGGGCTCTCCGTTCCGGAGATCGCTTGGCATACAGAACGCGATCGCATCGCTGAGGTCGGCGGGTTCTTTGCACTCTTGACAGGGACCTGTGCCAAGTTTGCGACGGACGTCCAACTTCTTATGCAAACAGAGGTGGCTGAACTCTCAGAGCCTTTTCATGACCAACGCGGATCTTCGTCGACGATGCCACAAAAGCGCAACCCTATCTCGTCCGCCTATATCATCGGCATGGCCGCCAGCGTGCGCTCACATTGCGGTGCGCTGTACGGGGCGATGGTCGCTGATCATGAGCGCTCCGCAGGCCCGTGGGAAATTGAATGGATAGCCTTGCCCGAGATATCCAAGTTGACTTGCGCCACGCTAAAGCACACGGCTGGGCTGGTTGCTGGCTTGGAAGTTCACCAAGGAGCGATGGAGAAGAACTTGGGACTTACGAGGGGTGGAATTGTTTCCGAGGCAGTCATGATGGCCCTTGCAGACAAGGTGGGACGCCAGGTTGCGCACGATCTCGTGTACGGTCTTTGCCGGAGGAGCACGAACGAAGACGTGCCGTTGCTCGAACTGTTGTGTGCGGAAGACAAGGTGGTTTCCGCTGGGCTAGGGAGGGACGAGCTGAGCCGGTTGTGCGATCCGGTCAATTATCTGGGGTTGTCGGCTGAGATGGTTGAGCGCGTCGTGGCAAGTGAACAGTAGGCTGCGATGGATAGCGAGGTCCCTAATCGGAAAGTGTTGCTAATCTTGATGGTGAATGATTCGCCCACGATGCGAGACTTCTTTCCAGCGAGTCCTCTCCGGCGACCTTGGCCGTATGCGGTGTCTTTTCGGTGCGGAGACGTGTCATCCAGCACAGGGTGGTGTTGAGGAAGACGTGTATCCATGGTGAGTGCGTCCTCGGCGGCGGTCTGGACGGTGCACGTTTGGGGCAGAGATGTCGCGTCGACGTTGGTTCTTCGATTATCATCCTCGAAGCGACTCCGTAGAGCGCGGCACGTAGCATCACCAGCTACCCCCATGCCCCGCCGCTCATCTCCCCGTCTTTAACTCCTCTCTTTTTTTCCTTCCTTCCCTCGCGTCCCTCTCCTCTCTCCCATGTCCAGCATCATCCCTCTGATCGCATCCCATTTCCTGGGTGAGTCGCTAAATGCATAAAAGTGGTGGTGCTGACCTATCCCAGGTGTCATACTCTGTAGCTTGTACGCCCCCTTTCTCGCCGCTTACGGGTCGTTGACCTCTGATAGGTTGTACGGCCTCACGTTGGCGCAAACATGGTACTATTTTCACTCGTTTCCCAAAGACAGCTGCCACACAAAGCTCTTGGTTTGTGTTTCCCTCCCCTGTGTCTTCAAACTAACCATGTCCACTAGGTTGCATTCCTGAGGTATATCACGTACATTGGATTCACTCCCGGTGCAGGAACTCATCGTGTTTCCAGCACTCTTGGCACGGCTCAGATCGTACTCGTCTCCGCGTCAATATACCAATATACTATTGTTTATGCTGGAGATATTGTCATGTCTGGCTATGTCACGCCGTAAGATTTTCCCGTGCTGATATTAATTAATGGATTCATATCGCAACTCGAACGTAGGTCATTTGAGGTGCGTGTATGCGTCTATCCTGGCTCGTCTCTTTGCCTGACGGCTGGGGATCGTGTCTATAGGCATCGATGGGCGTTTCTGTGAGCGCTTTTCTTCACTTCTGTCTCTTGTTGAGATCATAACCTTCGGCATTGGTCAGTCTGTGATCGCATTCGGGGTGCAATTGTCAGTCGGGTTCGCTCTTCGCCTGAAATGACGTTGATGTCGGTCTCCACCCCATTAGGACATATGCACATCGGATTTGGAGACGTAAGTGCTGAAATGAACAATAAACTTTCACAACGTTCGATCTGACCCGGGATTCTAGTGAGCTTTTGCAATCGGCTAATGACGGTTCCGATCGTAAGTCGCAGTGGCGCACGATCTGGAGTACCGTGGACTAACGATCTCATCTCTTGGCTAAAAGGTCGTCTTGGCGTTTATTGCACTAGGTTAGTTTTAGCCACTCCAGTCAGGCTGATTTGAATGGATTTCGCCTAGGTTGTGGCATAGGTATGCCCCCATGACGTCGAGCGCATATCGTACTTCTGATAGCCATCAAGCTATGTTAATAGAGACGTACGTCGGCCGCCTGCCCTTTCTCCGACTGTTGATCGAAACCTTACCTACCTAGTGTCATAACCCCACAATGGCAGAGCACGCGTGGCAGCAACGTCAGTCGCATTCCATCAACTTTTGTACAGTGACCAATGGATCGATCTACTTCGCCCTCGAACATATTGGCTTAGGTTTCCGCACTGATATTTTATCTTGCCTCGATCGCTTGTGATCTTCTCATCGCGGGCTCGCAGACGTACCTGTTCCGTAAATCGAGAACTGGGTTTGGACGGTAAGTTCGATTCTCTTTGGAGAGCATAGCGACCACGAGTTGCATTAGTTTAGGCGGTCTCATCAAGAAGCTGACTTTCCTGGTTATCAATGTTGGTATACTGACAAGGTACTCTTTCTCGTCGTCACGTTGAGATACTTTCACCAAGAGCACCTTATCCAATAGTGTTGATGTAACCGTATTTCTCGTGCTGGTAGGGGCTTGCTCTGAGGCGTAATGATAGCGCTGATTTCAACCCCAGTTTATCGTCTGTCCAGACAACGGCGCGTTTCTCGTACCGTATATTCTTATGAGCCACTGTAAGTTACACTTCCGTTCTTGCTTTATTGAACAAATAACGAATGACTCGCTCAGGCTACCTCAATTCGTTCCTCAGCGTGTGAGTGCCACTATCACTATCATAATCCCACTCGACAGAGCATTGATGCAGCCCCATAGCCTCAACTCGCGGCTATTTCTGCGCGAATTGGTCGATAACGAAGAGGTGCGTCTCCCTGATAACAATCACACCCGGGCATGATGTTGATGCCATTTCCTTCTTCCCTACTCTTGTACATGAGACAACAGTTTGTCTGTCCAAACATCGTCGCAAGCTCCGTAGACGGCTTCGGGCTCAGTCCGCCAATGGCGCAATCGTCGTGTCAATCACCGTCTCAGTCCCAACTACCCTCTGGGTGCACAGACGCCCATGTTTCGACCCCGACACCGTCGCTGGCTCCGCCGCGGTCACGGTTACGCGCGCCGAGTCCGTTTGGTGGTGACCCGTGCCCGATCACGCTCGTGCCGCGGTCGTGAGCCCTGTTGTGAGCTAGTCGGCTAGTTGGACGCTTTCGGTTTCACCTCCCTACGTTGTTTTTCCCTTTTGCTTGTATCTGTGTTGGGTGTGGGTGTGGCCGTGCCAAGGTTTCGGTGGGTCGAACCGCGTGTGCATCCATCCCCTTTACTTGGCCTGAGACATCACGGGTGGTGGCGTTGCTCTCCGGACGGGATGCTTCACCGTTGGATGGGTAGGGACATGGCGCGCGCGGGTTTGGACGCTCCCTATGTATGACCCACGATAGACCTGGCAGCGAGCCTGGGATGTATAGTGTCATAGCTCAATCGTATGTACAACGGACAAATATGCAGACATGAACGTGAATAGACTTGCGACGAGCGAAATGACGTCGTTTTACCACCCGAAATCCCATAAAGCATCTACCTCTACGTGACACAGCACAAGACGAGTACCTTGAAAGTAACCGTCAAAGTGCGATGTTCAAGGGTCCAGTGATCCCGTGGACATGAAAGGTGATGGAATCAGGCGAGGAGGCAAGCCATGGGGGCGACGCTTCCTAGTGGCATGAGCCCAAGGTGAATCGCCGAGAGGGCGCATATCCTGCAGGGAAGACACGGCGCGGGAAGTGTCAGCCCTTGGGGGATTTCTGCATACGCGAGAACGCGCCCCGCCGGCTGGCAGGAAACAGAGTCGGCGGGACCCTGGCGAATCACCGGATGCGCACGCAAACTGGAAGGGTGGATCCACCGACTGGTGGGTCAGGCCCTCAACGACGTGGGAGAGTAGCTTTATCTCCAGGCGCACCGTGAGAGAGCGCCTCTTCTCAGTACCGAGGGCACCCTCGTCTGAGACAGCCGTTCGGTGCGTTGTTGCTCACGCCGAGAAGTAATGTGGTAGCATACAGGAGAGTCGCGCGGAGAGTCTGATCAGGGTGCAGGTGAAGGAGATCACACCGGGGGCGTTAAACGAGCTGGTGGACAGCGTAGATACACTGAACGTGCTTTGACGATGGCCAACAACTATCGGCTCTACCGCTTCCTGCAATTTGCATGTCACGTGTGAGAGGGAGACCTACGAGGGACGTGGAGGTAAACACAGTTCAACGAAATGCTCAGCGAAAGGGGCAGGAAGGAGCATGAGGAATCCGCCAGCTGCAGTGACAGCATTGGGGTGGGTTCATGCAGGAAATCTGTAGAGCGAGAAAAAATTGTGGGGGTCAATATGCAACGTTTGTCTATCGTTCCATTTTCATGCGCACCATTTGCTTCGCTAGAAAGTTACGGATGAGGCACCTTGCTTCTGCCGCCAATATAGTCCCGGCTTCTTCCCGGTATTTTGCGCCATCCGCCACTTTCAGTGTTTTCCGGGAGCATGCGATTTGAAATCGTCGTTCGCAATTCCGACTGTCGATATGTCGTAGGTTCTGTGAGGAAGGGAGACGAGGAACTCACCATGTGATGGTCCAACCGTTTGGTGGTGCGGCCCTGAGATCCCGAATACGGACATCGACGGTATTCGACGTCCCGCAGGGACACTTGTATGTTGCCCCTACGTTCCGATAGATGTCTTCTTCAATGATTACTCTCATAACGACTCTCGTTCCGGGCTCCAAGTTTGTCCACATGTCGCTCTCCTTCGTCAGTCGGGTCACGTCCGAATCGGTACTGTTGTAAACCACGAAATCGTATTGTTTGCGTTCGATGTACCATCTCTGTACCTCGACTTCGTCCGGTCTGCACTGAAACATGATGACGGAAAGCATGGCGTCGAGTTGCTAGCTCCATTGATTAGTCTTCGTGCACGCGGATGGCATATGGCGAAAACGCACATCCAAAGATTGGCACTGGTCAAGAAGCATCGGATGCTCCCGTCCCGTGGCATCGACCAGCACTGCATGGCCGCGTGAAATCGTCGTGGGTAGCCATCTTGTGCCTCCCGTCGTCAGCAAGGTCTCGACCATTTGTATCTGCCCCAAGCGGGACTGCGCGATTTTTTCTGTGTTCATTTTGATTTCGTGCACATCGTTCTGAAGGTATATTTGGGAAAAGACCTGATTGAAACCCGGGGGACGAATCAGAAATGACTCGCAAACATTTTCAGGGAGATCTTGCACTCGCCGTGTACTCTAAAAGATGATCGTTAATGGTGGTAATACACCCTACTATTTCCTGTGCAAGGGAGGGAGATCCGCTGATACGTTTTTGCAATCTTTCCAGTTGGGATTTTGCCATTTGCAATGCGCTGGTGTAACCATTATTAGCGCTATTCAATGACAGATTCCGTGGGTGGCATACCCGAGCAACCGGAATCTCAAAGCTCCTTCGACAGTGTTTCGAGGGACTGGTGCGTTATCCATATGCAGTTGAAGTAAGTGCAACCGGAGCGTGAGCGTCTCCAAGTCGCTCTTGTTTTGAACGTGTCTCTGCGACGGTACAGTTCAGTAACGAGGATAGTGCTTCAAAACAGTTCGAAACACATCTATGAGTTGAAGAATAGCAAGCACTCCTCCGATAGCACCCTTGATGATACCACCAATGTAAGGAACCACATCCGCAACTGCTTGAACTGGGGGCAAAAACGTCTGAGCGGCGTCGGAAACGTTGCGACCAATCGTGGAAGTGGTGGTCGACTCGGGAAAACGGGGCGCGGAGAGTGTAAAAGGTAGCCGCAGCGGACCGAAGGCAAGTATTGGCTTCGACACGGAAAGAATGCCCGAAGCAGTCGAGTGCTCGGGTGAGGACACGTTTTGCCTCGCGCTCCGACGTTTCCTGAAGAGGGACATTTCACCTGGAAGTAAGTCCGCTGGACGGGGGTGTGTATCTAGAACGAAGAGATGATTGTCGTGCACTGGAAATGGGACAACACAGCCTGGGTAGGCCTATATGAGGAATGTCGTGGCAACACTTGGAGATACGCAGCGGTAACAACGCTGGCGTTACTGGGGTGAAGTTCCAGCGACACGCTCCATGGATTCGGCGCAGAAAACCTTGATTGAAATCTCGTCAGTCTCACAATGAGTCGTCAATACACTCACTGGACACGTTGGTCGCAAAACGGTCTAAAGCCTTCGGCTAGACAAACTCGTCGTTGGTTCCGGCGTCGTCTTGGAAACTCTGAACAAGACGTTGCTGCTAAAGGACGGCCAAGTCGATGATCGGCTTGTGGATTGGTTACACAGCGACGAACCGCGAGCATGCTTGCGTACATTGAGCCAGATGGAGAAGATCCTCAACAAGAAGTCCGAAAACAGAGCGCTGAATTTCTTTCTGGCACCCCGTTCTGCGAACGTCCAAGACAAGAGTAGCCAGGTGATCAGACTGTTCAAACTGCATAAAGGATGCTTTCATTTCTTGTTCACGACAGATATCTGGTGAGAGCGTCGGCAGCTCTGCGATGGTCGCGTTCCTCATCGTTTCCTCAGGAATCGTGAGCAGATATCAGCACGGCCCGAATCCTCGCGCACGAATGAGGCTTCTGAAGAGCTGACAGTCACAGAACGCAAGAGTGAACACGTCCAATACGCGCCAGGTAAATGTGGGAAACCAGGGCCTCGACAGTAAGTCGTCATATCTTCTTTGAACCACACACGAAACTGAGAAGAGCATCCATACTTAGCGAAGAAACTGAGGGATCAAGGTTGGCTCGATGCGTGGAACTGCAAGGAGACACATAGGCGCACTTCCCTTCTGCACCAGCGGGATACGTG
>JBBPJX010000349.1:0-17868 GCA_038088955.1 Neotropicomus parvogracilis
ACCGTTGAACATGAGATGCGGCACCACTCGCAACATTTGATATGGCAACTTCTCTGTCGCAATATGCCAAGAGCCCCTGCAAACAAGCATGCACTTGTTCAGAGAGCTCCCGGGTCGGCACGAGGATCAAGGCTCGGGTGACTTTATATGTGGGGTCTACAATCGACACGGTCTGCCAGCCAAGCAGACCCCATTTCAACCAAAGTTGGGGAGCAATTGCAAACAGGACTTACGGCCTTGGCACTTAGAATTTTCTGCAGGACCGGAATGCAATATGCAGCCGTCTTTCCGCTTCCAGTACGTGCACGTGCAAGTATATCTCGATTCTCGAGGGCGATCGGAATGGCTTTTATTTGTATCGGAGTAGGCTTTGCAAAACCGATGTCGGCCAGTGCGCGCAGAATGCGTGAATCGAGGAGATGGGAGAGCGAGGAAAATGTTGGCTGGGCACCAGGATGCCGAGCATCCGCCATGTCATGGACGATGTAGTTTCGGCTAGAAAGATCACCCATTTTTGGAGTAGCGTTCTGGGACTGTCTTTTCACACCAGGAGTTCGCCAAATAGTCACCACCTCTATGACAACGCCGACGATCAAGACTCACGAGCTGGACGAGCCAGGAGATGAGGCATATTGTGGGATGTGCGTCTCGCCTTATGTTACCAGCAGAACGGACACAGACCCTAGACGGTCCTCACAGTTGTCGAAGACAAATTTCTCGGTATACATGCCCGTCGTGCAATCTTTTCTATTGTAGCCTAGAATGCTTTCGATCGGAGGTAAGTTTTCTCGCTCGCGTGTGGCGAGTTGACGAGATTCTCCCCCCAAAAAGGCTCATTCACGATGCTCTGAAATGTTTTATCGGAAAGAGATTGAACTAGGGATCAAGTCGGAGCCCTCTAAAACTGAAGGGGATAGGAATAAGATGATTGAATTACTCAAGCGGATAGAGGAACAAGGCGCTGAGGACGACGAGGAGTTATTCCGCCGTTCTGACGAAGAAAACGAGGAAGACAGCCTCGCTCACCGATTTTCTGCGCTAGATATATGTGAGTCGTCTTCTGCATCTTCTGCTTTCGTACGTATGATAATATCTTAGCTTCTGCTTCAACTGATGATATACTTCGGTTATTGACCAAAAAAGAGCGAGATGCGTTCTTCGCTGCACTCAAGGACCCATCCGGCGGGCTCGTGCGAGAACTTCTAGAAAGTTCGGAACTTGGGAAGACTAGACAGCTGCCGTGGTGGGACGAACCCGGTGGCGGAGGTCAATCATCACTTTCGCAGCGTATCACGTATGGTGTGAAGCCTAGTCTGATGGTCGTTCCAACTGGTCTCATTACTCAGGCTTCTCGCGGCGTGTCCTTGCTGTACAATATTTGCGGCGTGCTGTACGTATTACCTTTTACTCAATCCCAAACTGACATGGGCAGTTGGACTCTAGCCTCGCGTACAGCTACGTCACTCGCCATCTAGCCGTATCTCCATTGTCGTCGACAACAAAAGATCCTCACGACCAACATGAGGCGCGAAGGATATTTTCGCAGTCTGTCCCGTTCCTCGTTGATCGCAAGTCGAAGGCGCTACACTCATCCCTGACCGACGCGGTAGTCTCGTTTTGGTCACGGCTCGATCCAGTAGGTGGATGGCTGCATCGCCTTACCAGGGAGTTGACACAGCATAGGGAAGCATCAATAACAAGACCATGCTCGTGTTATTGGAGGACGTGGCAAAATTGGTGCGACCTCGGAGGATCACGGTCGCGGGAGATCCGTCGGGAGAGCGGGGATGTAAAGCGACCGAAGAGGCCGTGCACCCCTTCGCGGCGGCAATCATGGTGATGTCCGACGTCAGTTCACTCTTCGGCAGCAATCAGGTCGACTCCTCTGCTGCTGTGTATCGGAGAAGTCATGTCGAGATGAAGCTGTCCTTTTACGCCGCGCAAGTTTTGTCAACTCCCTCTTCACGTTTGCACAGTCTTGCAGACGAAGTTCTCCTCTTATCAAAGAACATGGGTAAAGAAGAGCGTTAGTCATGGCTCGACCGGAGTAGTTGGTAGGTGCTAGGATGTGTAGCGACATGACGATTAGTGGCCGCGCCTCGTCACAGTTCGTGTGAAAAAAAAACCCCCCATAGCTGCGGGCCTGGGCACCTAAGAACTAGGAGGTGCCCAGGCCCGCAGCTATGGGGGGTTTGACCGGATTAAATTTCCATCAGACGACCACCACGAGGTGTGCAAGCTCCTGACTGGGAGGGTACTACAACACGCATGTCATCGAGTGAGGACCCTCACGGTTGATCTCCCACAAAACGTTCTTATAAACAACGTTCCCTGCTTGCTAGCTCGCAGTGCAGGCGGTCATGTCTTCCACTCAGAATTGCGGCAATGGTGGTGGCGCAGATACGTATACCAGCTTGCGCATAGCATCCGTCTTCGTCATTCTTGTGACCTCTGCCTGTGGTACTTGCTTTCCCATCCTTGCAAAGAAATCCAAACGGTTCAAGGTGCCAATTGGCGTGTTCGAGTCGGTTTCTTTCTCCCCTTTTCACATCTGTACTATGCTTATTCCGTCTGTAGCTTTGCCAAATATTTTGGCTCCGGAGTTATTGTGAGTTCTTAAATTTATAAGTGCTTGCCGGTTTTCTTACCCTCTTTGCAGATCGCGACTGCCTTCATTCACTTATTAAGCTCTGGGATAAGTGAACTCGCATCACCATGCTTGTCGCCTGCATGGCAACAATATGTGCGTCTATATACACACGTTTTCTAGTCTCGGGACAAATACATGATGCCAGCCGTATCCCCTCGCGCTCGCAATGCTTAGTCTTTTCGGGATATTTATTGTAGAGATTGTCGCCTTCCGTGTGGGGACCGCAAAGCTTGCTGCTGTGGGACTCAAGCATGGTACGTCTCCAAAATCGACATCAAGGAATTGTTCATCACTCTTGTAGACACTCATGGGCACGGAATTGGTTCTCACGCTGCTCATGGTCCTGAGGGCACATCTGGGGATGTGGATGATAAATTTACATCCGACATCGAGACTCCATCTGAACCCCGACAATTCGATGACTCCGCCGTGGCACAAATTATCGGTGTATTCATCTTGGAATTCGGGGTTCTGTTGCACAGGTAGGCTTGGTTCGGTTGCTGGAGTACAGATACTGATAGCAACATGCAGTTTACTCATTGGGTTGACACTAGCCGTGGATCCAAATTTCAAGGTGCTCTTCGTTGTAATCATCTTCCATCGTGAGTCACTCGTCGGCTCGCCAAGGGAATCCGTTCATAGTGTTTTTAGAAACATTCGAAGGCCTGGGTGTCGGATCGCGATTGGCGTTCATGCGACTGCCACCACGGTATAGCTTCGTTCCTATCTGCTCGGCTCTTTTATACGCCATCACGACACCGTTGGGAATTGCAGTGGGCCTTGGGATTCGCAACACCTACAACCCTGGCAGTACAACGGCGTCCATCGTCAGTGGCATAATGGACTCCTTAAGTGGGGGGATTTTACTCTACACTGGTCTGGTGGAGGTAGACGTGTCCCGTTTCTCCCTTCCCTACAACCTGGTCTAACCCGATAATGCAGCTAATGGCGCACGAGTTCCTCTTCAGCAAAGACATGAACAATGCATCTACGGGGAAGCTTGCGTACGCGTTGTGTTGCATGATACTTGGTGCTGGCATCATGGCATTACTCGGACGTTGGGCATGACGTTTCTGGCTCAAATTTGTATATATATTGTGGATGGATCTCCAATAGGCTAGGCGGGTGGTGTATACATACTTGTACATCCAAGTGACGTTGGCTCCCTGCTCTCTATCCGCGTTTAAGTACTCGAAGGGCTTAATTGCACATCCCCGCAGTTCAGCTCGAGTGACACGAGTTGAGGTCAGGAGCACGTTAGATATATCGCATCAATATTAGTCACGAGCAGGGGTAGGGCTAGATACAGGGAGTGGCTGTTAGCAACTCGTCATCCGAATCAGCCTTCATCTTCTTTGTGTCGGGAGCAGATATATCTACATCCTCGCGATGTAGATGGTCCAAAGCACGTTTGTGCTTCATCCGTCCCAGCTCTCGTTTCGTCAGACCGATAGAAATGGAAGCACGTTTAGCAGAATCGCCTTCCTCAGGTTCGTGCGTCGATTCCAAATTTTCAAGCTCCCGGCTTCCTTGTTCCCCATCGGTAGTCTTTGGAAGTAGTGATAGTTCAGAGTAAAGGTCGACAGATTGCAACTCTTCTGCAGTTGCTGCTTGACTGCTAAGTCAACGTTACAATCGAAATGGGAGAACTTGCGAACCGGGCACTGAGCATATTGTGTTAAGACTGTCAAGCAAGCTCGAGGTACCTGCATCGACAAACTTTCAGAACGGGTGAAAGATTAGTGGATGCCATCACAGCTACATGTTTGTGCGCATACCTTGTCAATTGACCACTGAACAGCTTGGACTAGTCTGTGGGGATGATCGCCACCGGAATCCGACTCCTCAGGGAAATCAGCATCAATTAAGGCCAAGATTGACCCTTCTTCGTAAATAGTGAAATCAATCACGGGCTTCCCGAAGTCATAGTATCGGATATCTGGTTTGTGAGTTTCTGCCAACATAAACTCGAAAATTGCCGTTGCCCTGTAGAAACAGGTTTTCAGGTTAGCGAGTCACTTGTCGCGATAGTCAGCCCCTACCCAACAACGCAAAACACAACATGGTTTTCACCACCTGAGATAAACGAACTGATTCTGCGAACCACAAAAACGGCACCAGCCGGGGTGGTTCTCGAATTTGTTTTCCTGCCCATCACTCTGATGAAAGGCTCGACCACAGGGAATACAGTGATATTCTGCTGCAAGCGGCCCGTCATCCAGTCCCATACTTTCAGCTCATGATCCCCACCTCCTGAAATCAGTGTTGCGGGTGATTCTGCGGGGATGTGGATAGCTGAGACGTATCTTAATCGAGATATAAGCGCGAACATTAGGGGGGGTGGGATAAAAGTCCTCACTTTTCGTGACCTAGGCAATAACTCTCAATCACGTAGCCCTGGGGATACCAACTGACTCGTATGTGTTCGTCTCGATCGGCTGTTATGATAAACTTTTCATCTGGCGAGAGCAAACAACTCGTTAACAGAGAAGCATGGCCAAGTATGAGCTGTCCGTTAGATTGCTTCTCGACAGAAGCGAGTGTGTCCCCAGCGGTGTTTTTCTCGACAGGCTCATCATTTGGGTGGAGCGGATACCTATGAACGGATACAGAGAAACAGAGATTCGTCTAGGAATCTGGGTGAAAGCGGACCTGTAAACGTCCCCAAATCTATCAGAAACAAGAACGTCCGAATCCTTGGAAAACTCGATTGATGTTGGTTTTTTGGGAAGCTCTCTGGGCTCTGTGTCAAAGATTTTCTTAGTTGAATTGAAGGAACCCTACCGCGCGCTCAGGAGAGCGAGTGACGCGAGGTCCCACATCTTGAGCCACTTATCGTCCCCAGAGGTGCCAAGATACCTGCCGTCTTTACTTATCCCAGAACAACGGATCGGACCACTTTTGGTGAGTGTATCTTCATCCTCCCGAGCAGAGTTTGTGGTCGAATGGAGTATACGCCCACTTTGCACATCATTACTCCGAGCCTTGGATGCGGCATTATGCTTACTGCATGTCTAAGATTTGGATATGGGGTCCTGACAGAACTATAGTATGATGAAGACTTCTGAACAACCTTGTGTGAAGATATCGAGGCATGGATATGATATGTTGTGGTTGAAAGTCTAGATTTCAAATTGCATGAGGTGGATTACAGAATTTAAGTTGAGTTTGAATACATCATTTGGCATAGGTCTTATTTTGGCTTACAAAAGTTTGCAAAATGATGTGGAAAATCAACTTTGAAAAGTCATGCCTCGGTAGGAGTTATGTCGAATACAAACGGTCAGTGGCTGTATGTATGTCTTACATAATCAGACATCGCACTGTACAATGTTTTCACATTCCATACACACCTCAGTGACTGTCTAGTACCAGTTCACTGAGGTAAGCTACTACTTTACTTATGCTACTCTTTACTGATAGCCTGTAGTCCTACTGCTTGCTACAGGTAATATATCTAGTGACTATCTAGTACCAGTTCACTGAGTCCTACTGCTTGCTACAGGTTATGAGCCCTGGCTCAAAAGCCTAAGTAAAAAGTAGTAAAACTGTACCCAATCCCACCAGAAATATCTTACAAATCCTTGGATGACATCAAACTTCCAAAACTTGACACTGCCAGCAAAGAATGGATTTCATGAAAATCCTGTTTTCAAATGGCACTCAAAGCTTGGAGTCTACTAGGCTATCTAGAAGGTACAAAGCCAATACCCATAGACCCAAAGCTTGGAAAGTTGCTTGCATGGATACCAACCACCCCAGAAGAGATTGTGGAGGTTGAGAAATACATGAAAAACCTGGAAACTTGGGATTCTCAGCAAGGCCTAGCCTGCCATATTATCATCAATGCAACACTATCCCACTCACTGTACATATATGTACATCATATACCATGACACAGTGAAAGAGTACTCTGACACTCTCAAAGCCATGTTTGAGAACTGTTCTTCTGCTATTGGTGTTGAACTATGTATGTCAACAATTAGTCAAGCTGAAACTCAAAGAAGGCAGTGATGCATGCATGCATGTTGACAAAATCATCACACTATGCAAGGAACTTGCCAGTATTAGTCAACCCATTTCTGACACAGACCTCTTCAACACAATTCTAGCCTCTTTATCCTGCTTGTACAACATCCTGCTTGAGACCATTTCCACCAACATGTCTTTCCATAGCATATACATCTTGGTCAACAGACTCTTTGATCTTGTTGTCCAAGAGTATGACTGTATTCTCTTGTAGGATCCTAAAGCAAGAGCAAAGTCAGCTGATGACATGGTACTATCTGCTGATACAAATAAAAAGAAAGGAAAGAAATGATATACTGACAAGTGTGGAAACTATGGCTACATCAGTCACCAAGACAAGGATTGCTGGAAAGAAGGTGGCAGCAAAGAAGGCCAGGTTCTGAAGAATTGGAAACTACATATGAGGAAAGAGGTTGAAAGATTCTTTTAGCAGCAACAAGGGAAAGTTGTCAGTGAAAGCAAACACAGCAGAAAAGTCAAAGGAACTGGATGGTACATATGTATATGGCTCACTACCACTGACACCCATACATCCTCCCTTTTTGTGTATGACAACACACCATCCATGACTGACATCCCAAAGCTCTACAACAGCAGAGCTTTGCAGCACATGTCATCTGCACATGAATGTTTTATTAGCTTTGAGACAATATGTTATGCTGTGATGAGGAAACTAGGACTAGGGATTTGAAGGAGGTGTTACTCAAAGTATAATGAGACTTAGATCAGGGTGAGCTTGTGGGATAGAGCACAGATGAGGAATAGAGCAACAGTAAGTGTCCCTTCAAACAGTGGGACGAGACTGTGGAGAAGGGAACCTAGGACAAGGGCAAGGACAAAGGTAGTACCAAGGACAAGGATGAGGACTAGCACAACTGCTAGGACTTGGATGAGGACTGCTGCTACAACAGTGGTGGGGATCAGCAGGATGCTACAACGAGGGATAGCTACCACGAGCAATGAGGAACAAGAAGCGAAGGGCATGATTCTTTCAGGATGAGATGAGACGATGTATGTAACATTGATTGCAGGAGTGCAATGTAGGTTACAAGAGTTCAAGTCTAGCTTACATGGAGGGATCTGAGTTGTACAAATTTGAGAAGGAACTGTGGAATGCGGTATTCTGCAGTGACAATGGAGGCAAGTCATAAATAGGTAACAAGGAGGATAAAGGGAAATGATCACCATCAGAATAGGAAAGGTGATGGTGATAAATCAAAGATGGAAACTGCCTGTCAGGTATCATAAGGATGCAGTGACCAGGCAGTGGAAGGCAATGAGGAAGAAGAGAAAGAGGTTAGACAATACGAAAGAAAGAGACTCCATCTACCAGTAGGAGGAGTGTTATGCTGCAACGAGTGACTTGATGACAAGGTTACGAGGAGAGCATCCACTCAATAGTAGGACGAAGACTATGACGAGGGTGGGCTTGGAAGAGAGCACAGACAAGGTAATAGAGCAAGGCAAGCGTCTCTCAACAGTGAGATGAGACTGGGGAGGACAAGGACAAGGGACAAGGACAAGGATGACTTCAACAGTCAATGGGGGATGACTTCAACAGTTGACGGGGGATGACTTCAACAGTCAATGAGGAGCCTACACAGGCAATGAGTGAGTTATGGGCAGAACTGGATAGTTACCCCAAGGATGAAGGACGAGGGTTGCGGGGCACGATTCTAGCAAGTGAGACAGGCAACAAGTAATGTCGATTGCAGGTGATGCAATGTAGGTTATAAGAGAACAAGTCTAGAATACATCAGCATAAAGGTATGGTTTATATAGGTGGGTAAAGGAATGGATGCTGATGTATGAATAAAGAAGTGAAACAAAAGATGAACTCAGAGTATGGGTAAAAGGAACGGTCACCATCAAGAAGGGAATAAGAGGACCAACAATGGTCTGATGGTGATGAGAACAAAAGATGGAGTCACAGCCCATCAAGGAGTCAAGGGATGAGATGGTGGGCTGTGAAGGAAGGCGACGCAAATGTGATGTTAAAGATAAATAAAGAATGAAGGGAAAGTATCACTGGCCATGAGTCATGATGGAAACGGAGATGAATGGCTGATGATGAAAGGGTGTCTAAGGGTAAAGGTCTCTGTCAGAGAGCGAGAGGGAAGACAAATGAAGGGATGATGGAGATGAGAAGAGACATAAAGAACATAGCTTGGTATGATGAGGAAGTAGCAAGAGTGGATGATGAAGAGATACCAAGCGATGGAAAAGAACTAAGTAAAAAGGAAGATAACATAACATAACATAGTCCAAACGTGAGAAATAAGATAAAATCATAACAAGGAGGAGTGAATGCTCATAGTCTATGTGGAACAGAGGAAGTATGTAAACAGATGGCATGAGAAACAAGAAAGAGTTGTGAGAATAGCGAACATATCATAACATTACCCCCTCGGTACAGTTGAGTCACCGATGAGATCTCAGTCCAGCCCTCCATGATGTCATTGAGTATAGAGTATCCTTTATCATCCCTGATGGACAGTGCTGCCAGATTCAGGACTGCATGAAGGACAGTCACTTCTGCCATGGTCCATGGAGTTGCAATGGGGGCAGTGGGTTGAGGGGCAGACAGGTGTGATATGGCCATAGCATTCACAAATGTCACATTTGGTGTACAGACACAGATATTGAGGATGTCCTGGTGCCCATGTTCTACAGTGAGGGCATCTGTATCATTGACAGTTAACCTGAAGGTGACCATGATGGCCACATTGATGGCAAGTGTTGGTGGCAAGGTAAGCTGCAGATGGAGATGGGGTCTCAATGGAAAGTACTCATATTGGAGAAGATAAGATATGTATGAGTCCCATCAAATCTGTGGACGTAAAGGGCAGATGGGTAACTGGTCTCAGAGTCATCAATGACATCAGAGATCCATTCGGCAAGAGGAGGAGGGGGAACAATTTGATCTGGTGGTGGTGATGGAGGTCTGGTGAAAAACACCTGTTCTTCAGTGGTGAGACATTCAAAGATGGGGATGAATGCCTCTAAAAAGAGAGGAGATTGAACTGCATAAATAAAAGGTCCAATGCCAGCAACCATTAAGAAGTTGCAAATTGATGCAAGAAGGAGTTTCATGGCAAAGTGAAGGGTATGGGAGTAAACATCATCTGTAATGGTCAGATACATAGAAGTGGTGGTGAAGAATCAAGGCCAGATAAACGTGATGAAAGAGGTGTACCCCTGGTGCGAGTGTGGCCAGGTTGAAGTACTTGGGTACTTCTTCCATTTCGCAGATGAGGTATGGGGTGGTGAGAATGGACATAATTAACAGGTGTCAAGCCTGGATGGGGAGTAATGAAATGTTGATGGGCAGGCAAGGTTCAGTCATTGTGGTCTAAAAAGAGTAATGGAATGGGCAATAGGCAAAATGGCAGAAGCATGAATATTCCAATGCATGTTGGCTAATCCATGTCTTGTGGCCTTTATGTAGCCCTGGGAATGAAGGTTTGATAGCAAAAGTGAGGATCAGAAAATGAATAGAAGAGGCGGTTGACCATATACAGTACCAACAGGAATGAGCTAGTCTGTGGGCAATACTCATGAAGAGACTGACTTCCTAGATACTGTTGGAGGGGTCGTAAGTCTTGGATATTGGATGGAGACAAATGAACAAGTCAATGGCAAGGAGAAAGGCTATGGGGGACAGAAGACAATTATGATGATGACAAGAACAAAGCATGGATAGGTGGTGGTTTGTTCAGTAATCACAAGAGTTTATGAGCAATCTTATATGCAGAGAGGAGTTCTGCAGCATATCTTAAGTTAGTTTTGGGTTCCCAAGTATTTTCTGAGGAGGGGTATCCTTTCCACACGGTCAGGTACTGTCGGCAGCCAGGGGATCCCTTGTGCAAGTGGATAGCCTCTACTTCATACTCCTCTTCTGATCTGATGAATTCAGGAGCTGGGCAGGTATAGTTCAGGCCATGTTTTGCTGTTTCTTGGTATGATGAAAGGAGACCTGTGTGGAACACATTGTGGATCTTCCAGGTGATGGGAAGACGGAGGTGATAGCTGACTGGGGAGAGGACTTGGGTGATTTTGAAGGGTCCCTCTTGTTTTGGGGCAAACTTGCATGTGGGATAGTGAAGGTGGAGGTTTTTGTTGTCCAGCCACACCTTACATATCTCCAACCTTCCAGGGTTGGAAATGTATAGTGATGCATTGTTTCATGATGAGACAGGCTTTGTCATGCATAGCCAGGGCTTCTAATCAAGCTATCTCAAGATCAGTAAGGTGAGTTTCTAGGGCTGGAAGGAAGGTTTTTCCTAGGGGCAGATATGTATGAACATGGCTGGTATCCCATCATCAGTTGGAATGGTGACTGATGGGTGGATAAGTGGGTGGTGTTGTTATGATGAAACTCAGCTAAGGGAAGAAGCTGTGCCCACTGTTCCAATCTTCTGTCATAGAAGATTCTGACAAATGTTTTGATTTCCTGGTTGAGTCTCTCTGTTTGTCTGTCTGTCTGTAGATGGTATGCAGAGGAGAGTTTGACGTTGTATTGGAGGAGTCTGGTGAGTTCTTGGGTGAATGCAGAGGCGAACTGAGGACTCCTGTCTGAGATGATTGAGTCATGGAGTCTGAAGCAAGGAAAGACGTGTGAGAAAAAGAGTTTGGCTATTCCCTCTGCAGAAATTTCTGTGTTGCAAGGGCATAGAATTACCCCCTTTGTAAGCCCATGGTCAACCATGATCATTAAGGCTGTGTGTCCCTTAGAGGAGGGGAGGGCAGTGATGAGGTCAATGGAGATGGCTTGATGAACTTTGTTAAACATCATCAACACTGGACTATGGAGGATCAGAAGCATGTTATATGTCAGATGAGGCCAAAATTAATCATATTTGATCATATGGTAGGAAATGGTTGTGGAAAAGGGCAAGAAATAACTTTTAACAAAGTTCATCCTATGAGATTAAAAAACAAGAGGATGTTTTTGCTTCACTACAGCTTCATACCAGCCTTCTTGAGGTGATGGTGGACAGTCTGGACCAAGATAGGACAGTTCTTAACATCCTGAAGAGTCTTGGTAGCCTGGACAGCACTTTCAGCCTTCCCAAATCCAGTAAAACAGATAGCATGGTACATGTTAGTAGGAGTAATGATGGAAGGACATCCACCAAAGGCCTTGTGCAGGTCTGGAAGATGATTGGAGCAATAATTAATGATGGTAGAGTGATTTAGGCCAGTGGCATGAGCAATCTGGCAAGTGAATTGACCCATTTCCAGGAGAGAGATGACATAAGTGGTTTGCTCAACAAAAAGAGCTTTTAAGGTGATGTTAGTGGAACAATAGGTGGTATTTTGGTTTGTTTGTACTATTTCAGATTTGTTATATATCACATCATGAAATTATTATATAATACAAGATGATAATATGTATGTATATGGTTTTCACACTTTATAATATCAGCAACAAAACCATTGCAATGAGTTGCCTTCATTAATTGGATCATATCTTCTGAACCCCTGATCCAAATCACATGACCCAGGGACCAATATTGTAGCCAAGAATGACTACTATATTTATTTCCAACAAAGCTAAGCGAGATTCCCACATGTGGTTGCAGTGTGCTTCATGCATTGCATTGAGGTTAAATATTGCAATGATTTTGTTGCTCACTGTAAGTGCTCAATGGATATCTGGAAAATAACTGAGATGAGATGGATATGATGATCCACATTGGATGTTACCATATCTGGAGTAAACATAGTCCCAGTCAATTGGCTCCACTAATGGAGTTGGTTCTCTTAGTGATGTCTCTGACCTATAGATGGACAAGACCTCTCATTCTACTAATGCTGGTGCTTCATACAGTGGGAATTCATTGCCTTTCCAGCCTCATACAAACTTGTCTTCACTTGGCTCACTCTTGATGGACCTAGTTTCCACCTGGGAGCTCAGAGGCATGATATCAAGGTAGAAATTGTAGATGGTGAGGTTCAGAGACATTGGTATCTAGTTAGTATTATCCTTGTTCAACCTCCTGTTATCCACTGGTTTTACAAGAGCTAGGTTGGGTGAACTATAAAGTGTTAGATGACTAAAGTCTGTTAAACCTAAGTCAGGTAGTGTAAAATATTCTTGTCCTAATGAAACAGCCAAACTCATCTAAGAGTTGGATGTAATGGTCTTGCTAGTGCTGCAAGCTTTGGGATCTTGAAGGGAGGCAAGCAACAAGAGAGACTAGTGGTTTTATGGAGAGGGACAGCTTCAGAGGTACATATGTATGGATGGGAGAACTCCAGAAGGACAAGAATGGGGAAACTGTTCTTAGCCAAGCTGAAGGTTTATATATTATCTATGTAGGGTTTGTACATGTTTGGTACTATTTGTGTACACTAGATCTTCTGATATACTGAGCAACAAAACTGTCCCAATGTTTGTAACATTTTGATTTTTGGACTAATAGCATGTGTAGCTTTGATGCTAGACCCCCAAACCTAGAGATCATTAGAAAGCCATAATCAAGAGCCTTTTAAACATACATATATACATTGATTATGTAATTATGGGGAAGCCATTTGTGCCCAGCTCAGGGGTTTATATACTATCTAGGGTTTGTACATGTTTGGTATTATTTGTGTACACTAGATCTTCCGATATACTATATATGTAGTATTGTAAAGCTGTGTGGTATATTCATATCATCCAATGGCGATTAGTACTCACAGGGTTTCATATACATACTCCGTGCTGTGCATTGCTGTGATATAGCCTCTTGGATCAGCATTGCCTTGCACTGCCCTTGTGACTCCTGTGTGAGTCATAGATAAGGCATAGCCTCCTCTTGTTAGCCAATGGCGTATTGTGCTTTTATCTGGGCTGTGCGTGCTATTTCTGTGGCTTCTGTGCCTCATGTTGGTGTTCTAGGTTGCACGGCCATGCTTAGTCAGCAATGGTCTGGACCTGTGGCTGTGCTTGTGGGCTGTTTCCTTGACTAAGTCCCTCACGTGCTGGTTTCCTAGTGTTCTACAGCATTATCTAGGCTTTTCCGAGTGTAGGAAATGTTCGTCCCATAACACTATCCCCTCCTTATAAATCGACTTCCAGGTGATTAAAGGGTAGCTTGTCAACAGACATTTCTGGAATAGCGGGTTCCCATGTAGTGGCAAATAGCTGCGTGAATTGTTTGGTTGGGCAGTTTAGTTACTGGGGGGTGTCAGGTTTGTGCTTGTGGAAGTCTTTGACTGACTCTGCGGCTCCTTTGAGATATGCCTTGGGTTCCCATGTACGTTCTTCCTCTGGGCAGCCTTTCCAATGAACCAGGTATTCCAGTCTGCCCTTCCGTAGCCTTGAGTCAACAATGTATTCTACTTCATACTCCTCTTCTTGTTCTTCCGTGACCAGTACAGGTCCCGGTTTGAATGTGGGTTGGTCTGGGAGTTTTTCTTTATATGGTTTGACTCGTGAGATGTTGACTATGGAGTGGATTTGCATGATTTTCAGGAGTTTTAGCTTCAGGGAGTTCATTCCTACCATTTTTAGGATTTGGTAGGGACCTAGCCATTTCTCTGTTAATTTCTGCAAGGCACATGTGAGGCGGAGATTGTCTGTTGAGAGCCATACCATATTGCCAATGGTGTACTGTGGTGCTTCTTTGCGGTGTTTATCCGCTTGAGCTTTCATCCGCTGCTGTGCTTGTTCCAGGTTTCGGCAGGTTTGTTCTATTATAAGTTCCATGTCCGAGGCCATGTTCTTGGCCACGGGTGCTTTAGTAGGCATTTGTACAAAGCCCATTTGTGGAGCGTATGTTTGTGCATGATTTCGAATGGGGATTTTCAGGTGGCTGCCTGTCTCTTGGAGTTATAGGAGAATTGTGCTATTGATATGTATGTAGCCAGTCGACCCATTCGTTCTGTTTCTCTGATGTGAACAGGTGGAGGTACTGTTGTAGATCCCTGTTCATTCGTTCCGTCTGTCCATCGGTTTGTGGGTGGAATGCCATTGAGAGTTTCGGTTGTATTTCCAGTTGGTGGCAAAGGTCTTTCATGACCTGTGATGTGAATTGGGGTCCTCTGTCTGACACAATTGTCTCCGGTAACCCATGTTGTTTCCATATGTGGTGCATGTATAGCCTGGTGGTTTCCATGGCTGTAACAGTTTTGTTGCAAGGTATGAATTCGACTTCTTTGGAAAATCAGTCTACCACGACCAGTACTGTATCTAGTCCTCTGGATGGTGGAAGATCCATTATGAAATCTGCTGAGATGTCTTTTCATGGGGCTTTCGGTATTTCAAGTGGGTGGAGTAGCCCCATTGTCGGTTGATTAGTTGTTTTGAAGCTTGCACACTTGTCGCATCCTGACACGTAGTCTTTTACAAAGTCGGTCATGCTGTGCCACATGTAACTGTGATGGAGCAACTCTAGGGTTCTTTCTATTCTGGGATGTCCTGCTATCGGTGAGTTGTGATGTTGGCGAAGAAGTTCCATGCAGAGTTTGTGGTCCTCTGTTATTCGTCTGGACTGGTCCATATGTACTTCTTTAGCCAGTTCCTGATGGCGTTTGCTTCTATGTTCACGTGTATTGATGTGGTTTGTATGTGTTCTGCCAGTATGACTATTATTCCCTTGTTATCATTCTGTGCTCCTTTGGTATGGTCTGCTCTCCTGGACAGTGTGTCTGCTTTTCCCATTTGCACACCGGCTTTATGTACCCATCTGTAGTTGAATCTGGATAGGTATTGCACCCATCTTGCCTGTCTTCAGTTAAGGTCTTGGTGTTCCATGAACCACTTTAGATTTGCATGATTGTTTCATATTTCAAATTCCTGTTTCATGCCTTCTAGGTAGTGGTGCCACTGTTCCAGGCTCCTGATGACCGATAGAAGTTCCTTGTTTGCTATGGGTAGTTTCGTTCTGCTGGAGACAGGGTATGTGAGGAGTATGCCACAAGGTGCCATTTTCCATCCGATTGATGCAAGGATAATACTACTCCCATTGCAAAGTCCGATGTGTTGGTTTCTAGGTGGAATTCCCGATCTGTATCAGGGTATGCAAGGACTGGTGCCATTGTGAAGGCCTGCTTCAGGCTGTCAAAGGCTTTTTGGTGTGCTTCTTTCCATATGAAGGGTATGTCCTTCTTTGTTAGTCCTGTTAGAGCACTGCTATGCTGGGAATACTGTTCTATAAATCTCCGATAGAAATTTGCCAATCCCAGGAAGCTTCGTACTTGTTTAACCGTCTGGGGTGTTGGCCAATCTAGGATGGCTTTGACCTTGTCATCATCCATTTTGATCTCTGTGGTTGAGACTGTCATGCCTAGGAATTCTGCTTTTTTGACTTTGAAGTAGCACTTTTTTGGTTTAACGTAAAGGTCGTTTGCCTCCAGTTGTCGGAGCACTTCCATAACTATCTTGTCCTGTTCCCGCTGGTCATTGGTTTTGGTGTAGATCATCAGGTCATCAATTTATACCACCATGACCCCCTCCATGTCTGCAAAGATCTTGTTCATCATGGTTTAGAAAGTGGCGGGGGAGTTGCACAGTCCAAAGTACATGACAACTGGTTCAAAAGATCCTCGGTGACAGACAAAGGTGGCTTTCCATTTGTCACCTTCTTTGATTCGTACGTTGTTGTATCCCCATCTGAGATCCATCTTGGTGAACAGTTTGGCTTCTTTTAGTTTGTCCACGAGTTGAGAGATAAGGGGTAATGGGAAGTTGTTTTTGACCATGTGTTTGTTGATATACATAGCGGTAGTCCTGTACCATCTGCTTTCGTCTGTCCTTTTTTGGTACAAAGAAGACTAGTGACGTCTGCAGGGATTTGGATGGTCGGATATACCCTTTGGCTAATTTGTCATCCATGAAGTCTGATACTTCCTTCTGTTCTTCAGGAGATAGGGGAATAAGGTGTCCCTTCCTTGGTTGGAAGGTCTCTTTTAGGTCTATTGCATGGTCCCATGGTTTTTCACATTGGCATGCGTTCTGAGGCTTTCTTTGAGAAGACATGGATGTATTTATGATACTCCTTTGATACTAGTTCTTCCATGGTTGGTTTTCTTTCCTCAGTTGTATGGAGTTCGTCTTCTTCTTCTATCAGTAGGAGCCCTGGTGGCATATCATCTTGTGGGTCTGGCACTTCCTCTACCCATGCTTTCCTGTCGGTGGACCCAAATTGGTTGGCTCCTCGTATTATGCTATCTAGTTTGGTGACTTCTTTGACTTTCGGGGTTGCTATCTGTTCAAGTATTAGTTGCACTATTTTGTCACCTACCTTCACGATGAAAGGTTCTGTGGAGCTGTTGATTAGTAATACCATGATGTCTCCTTGGTAGTTGGAGTCTATTACTTCTGCTCCTATGTATGTGCACTGCTTTCTTTACGGCTAGTCCACTTCGGGGTGCCAATCTTCCATAGTGGTTCTTTGGGATTTCCATTTGTATGGCTGTATTGACCACTGCCTGGCCATTCGGTGGTACTATTGATTCTTTTGCAGCAAATAGGTCTAGCCCTGCCGCTTGTTCCAAGCCTTGTTCAGGAAGCTTGGCCATCAAGTTGGAGCATTTTACCAGTAGCTCCCAATCTTCATCATCTTGATGCTTTAGTGCGTGTATGTGGAGAAGAGTGTCTTGTTCTTCTACTGCCACCTTCCTAGCGAACAGTGCCTTGTCGCCCAAGACTTGGCACGTCCATGGACATCGTGTCATCTTGACTTCTCCAGTGTCCCAATCTATATCTGGATTGTATTGCTTTAGCCACATGTATCCTAGGATTAATTGGTTCTTTCCTAGCTTGGTTATGTTGGTGGTTACCTGTTTCTGGTGACCTTTATAGTCCAATACTAGAGCCACAGTGTGTGTGATGGTTTCTGAGCTGTTTTGGGTTCTGTCTACATTGAACATCTTTAGTGGCCACTCCCATTGTCATAGGGGAAGCTTCATTTTCTGTGTCCATTTGCAGTCCACGAATATTGCTGTTGTGCCACTATCTAGTAGTGCTCTGACTGATTGGAAGTGGTTCTTGTGTCGCTGCGGGGCCACCTTCACGTCAAGGACTATTTCTTAAGTAGGGTTACTGGTCCTGACCCTGTGCTCCTCTGGGATAGGAGTCTTCTTGTTAGCAGAATCAAGTGTCAGTACTATGCCCTGACCAAGCTTTGGTTGAGCCAAAGGCCCTGCTAGGCTAGGTGTAGAGTTTTCATAATTGATTTTCTTACTAGAGACCAGAG
>JBBPJX010000350.1:0-17847 GCA_038088955.1 Neotropicomus parvogracilis
CCACCAGGGAGACGGAGGAATGAAGGATTCATCTCATATAATGTCTAGTGTACGGTCAGCGGAAGGCTATTGCACAAAAGCTGACATGGATGCGCACAGTTGCGAGATCAATTCTCAAACCATTAGAGCGATCCTTGAACGTAGGAGGGAAACACGAAAACATGGCGAAGTTAATAGTCTGGCCAGCAGCGCGGGATCCATCAAACGTGACCGTGAAAATGTTACTTGTGGATGCGGAAGAAGATTTCGATTTCAACTGTGCGGTGACTTGCTGCCATTCAGTTTGTGATCCACGGATTGGCACTGTGGTCGAGGCATAGACCTCGCCCGTAGCACTCTCCAAGGTGATGGTGGCTTCCCCGTCGAATGAAGAAGCCGCAGGGAACTTGTAATAAAAAGAGGCATCGTACACCCACTCTGAATTCACCTGTATTCCTGCATTACATGTCAGAGACGTTCCACACAGTAAATGACGGCGAACCAAAATAGCCTTCATTCGCGAAGCCGACTTGTCCAGAGACGCCTTTCGGGACGAACAATTGGAGAGAATTCGGGAGCGCTGACGAGACGGGTGATTTATCAGCTATCACCTCGATTTTAGCCTCGTTGACAGTATTCCACGCATACAGTGCGCCAGCCGTATCTGCGTAGAACAGTCAGCTTAAGTATGGCCAGAGGTGTCGTCGACCACCCACTTGGGGTGACTTGCTGGAAAGCCCGGTTTTGGAGCACTGGACGAAAGTAAGTAAATAAGAATCCGCAGCACGATCTTAAAACCAACATTCTGCGTAAATACCACCGTCCACACTCTTGATCACGGTTAGCGGAAACCTAGAACTTGGACGTAAAACCTTACATGCTGTCGGATGGTTACGGTGAGTTCTCGTCGTTGACGAAGACAGCCAAACTCACATTAATGTCCTGTGAGGGAAAGAATCAAGCGCCGGCAATCAGAGGAGCGGTCGATTAGGATGCAATAGTCGCACCTCGATCATCAGTCCGTCTAAAAACTGTTATCAGTGACATGAAAGGTGAGAGTATCCTGACATACAGAGGAGTGGCGGGATAGCATGGCTAGCTTTTTCGCTCACCGTGACCACTGTCGCAGCCGCTACGCAGCTGGCGAGAACTGCAGCAACCTGCACACTGCGACTGAGATATTTGGGAAGCATTCTCGGAACGTGATCGACGCACGGTTCTACTAGAGATGACTCAGTGACTTATATACCTCGCCCGAATAAAGGTTGTCCGCGGGCAATGGAACAGAATAAAATGTCAGTCGAGGTCAAGCCGCATCGTGGATAGCTAATCCGTATTGACTCCGTTAGTTATGGTCATACCTTGCATCACCTGACTCTGTACCGTATGACGCTCATTGTTTCGTGCTGACGTTTGCTATTTGTACCTGCCATAAAGCTATTTAAACCTCTTCGATCAGATTGCGTACCTCAGCTCATTACCCCCGGACTGCACCGAGGTGAGATATATCCAGCCTTGAGCCTCCTAATCTGGTGTCCTAGCAGGAAGCACTTGGAAGAATACCGGATGTGTGTAAACTTTTTTTTTCGTCGGAAGAAACCGAGCCTCAGAGAACACGGATGGTCCAGAGAAGGGTGTCATTTAATTGTCTACAACACTTGATTGACTCGTGTGGTAGACTATATACCTGGATTTCTGTCAATACAACTCGATCGCATCAAGTTGAGTTACTTACCTTAGCCTTTCGCTCTGCGCTCGCAATCACATCGAGAACCTTACGACGTCAACCGATACTCGGGCGAAACATCCATATGGGCAGTTTGAACCCGGATGACTGTGCAGAGGTCTAGAAGTTCGAAGTCCAGTGGATACGGCGAAGAACGTCCATGATGATAACGATATCATTGTCAGGAGTGGCTGTGTCGTACCAAAAAGAAAATACCTGACTCGAACACCATCCTCCGAGTTGCGCATCCGCGGTCCAACAGTCCTTCCTCCCTTCTTCCTCGGTCTAGTAAGGCTGGCTAGCTTGCTATGTCGTCGCGATCTGTGTAACATATTATCTCGCCCAGTAATCCCCCGTCTTCACGTTTTTCATCGTTCGTCAATCGTTTCCTCAATGCTCTGGAGTGCGTCTGTCTTGAGCACAGCGTCCTCCGACACT
Source organism: Neotropicomus parvogracilis (assembly GCA_038088955.1). NCBI lineage: Eukaryota > Fungi > Basidiomycota > Agaricomycetes > Boletales > Boletaceae > Neotropicomus > Neotropicomus parvogracilis. The sequence continues at coordinate 2,144 of JBBPJX010000350.1, forward strand.
GAGCCGACCGTGGTGATCACATTCGATTCTGCCAAGTATATATTCAATGTCGGTGAAAATACAACAAGGACATTTCTGCAGAGTCGGCTAAACTGGAAGAAAACGCGTGCGTTGTTCGTCACTTCTGTTGGTACCCAACGCGCCAGTGGTCTTCCCGGTAATACTTCATTCATTTTCGTCGCACTTGTTCTTAACCGTCGTTCGTTCCCTAGGGTTCCTCATGACTTTGGCCGACGCCGGTCAGTCTCAGATGCAGGTCACTGGCCCGTCCGGTCTCTTGCATCTAATAGCTTCTATGCGGAAGTACACTTACCGGTGAGTCGTGTCAATAATTTTCCGCGTCTACCACATAACAGACGTTTTCAAGCGACAACCTCGTCGTCACTCCTACAGAAGTTCCTCTCGTCCCGCCTTGTTTGGAAGCTGTGGATCAGCCCGTGTACAAGGATGAAAATATATCTGTTTTTGCGCTTCCTGTTGTCCCCCCAGATGTTTCTTTGCAACTTGTGAACCCTCAGGTTGAAGCAGCAGGCCCTTTGAAGCGAAAACGCGGAGACTCGCTCGAGCGATCAAGCAAGCGACCGAATCAGCATGGCACAGATCAACCCGTTGGTGATGCCGCGGCCACGATGGAACATTTGCGCAAGGCTAGATCTGCACCAGACTTCGATCCCACTTCACTGAGCGGCGAGACAGCGCAATCATGGAGGCGGCTCTTGATACAATCCATGTTCCCTGCATCTCAAATACCATCGCCAACTCTGGATCAGAGTGGCATGGTAAAATATCAAGAGACGCGGAGATCGAGGGACCGCGGAGCAGACACGGCGGCAGATAAAGCATCTACTGTTGCACGTGTTCCCTTCCCACCGAAGTTTGGCAAGCCGTTGCCAGTTCCTGAACCGGCTCTCATCGGTTCTTCTCATGCGACTCTCAAACCAACAGTTGCGTATGCTGTCGTAGGGCCCCGAATACGTGGAAAGTTCGACGGGAGAAAGGCCATAGATTTGGGTTTGCCACCCGGTCCACTGCGCACGAGACTGGTCAAGGGAGAGAGCGTGGTTGTGCAGGTCAAAGATAGCGACGGTAACGTTGTTAATCGCGAAATAAAACCAGAAGATTGTATTGGGGAGAGCGTAGTTCCAGCAGTAAGTCAAGTTCCGTATATCTTCTGGACGGGATAAATGACATTTGTAGGTAGTATTGCTCTTTGACACGCCCTCGTTAGCCCACATTCCCGCTTTGATCACAGGTTTTGTTAATTCTGGACACTTTGCGAAATACCTATGGAAACATACGAAGGACTCTAAGCGACACAAAGTTCAAGCAATATTTCATTTATGTGGGGACGGGGTCCTTGAAGACGAGCGTTATAAGTCATTCATGCATGATTTTGGGCCCGAGGTACATGTACGTATTCGGGTTGTCTGTTGTCTGTTGTGTTGACTGAACATGCACAAGCACATCGTCGCCTCGCGCAGATATCTTCCGAATCCGATAACATTTACGAGTGCAGCGTACAGTCAACTTCGACTTAACCAGCTAGATCCTAATATATTTCCCTTGCAAAAGTATTCGTTCACCTCTGACCAGGCAGTAACCAGTGCGTGTTTTCAATGCCCATTATTGCGCGTGCTAAGACACGATCGTAATGTTCGTCAAGGTGTTTGCGGCCTACCCGCTCACGTCACAACCATTCAAAAAGACATGCTAATTAACTTACATCCTTCGCGTCCACCACTTTTGGACTTTGATGCTAGAAAAGGCGACCTATTCCATCCAGCGGTATCGTCCTGCTCTCCCTTGGTTTTACCGGAATCAACTCGTAATAGCTTTGTGGACGCTCAATCACATGTCGCTTCTGCTGAACCGGAAAAAATATGTGGCGGAGATGTGACGATATGTCCACTGGGGACGAACAGTGCAATGCCCAGTAAATATAGAAACGGTGATTTTGGACAATCGCCTCAGTCTTCCTTGCCTCGGGCTGACATATTTTCAGTTTCTGCGACACTTATCCACATCCCTAGTTACGGCTATATTTTACTTGACGCCGGAGAAGGCACATGGGGTCAACTAGCTCGGAAGTTCGGAGATGACCTCACCTCGGCTTCCAGTGTATGGCAGGTTCTCCGCGAGTTGAAATGTATTTTTATCAGTCACATGCACGGTGACCATCACATCGGACTGGCGAAGCTTCTAGCGATGCGGCAGCAAGTAAGTCCTCGGTGCCGAGAGATCGGATGTCGCAAATTGACTGTCCTTCAGCTACATCCAAGGTGTGACTCGCCACTATATCTCGTGGGTCACGACAACGTCTTCATGTATCTGCATGAATATGCAGCTCTCGAGCAACTCGGGCTCACCTCTTGTTCCAAAAGTCCTGTGGTTCCGATCTCAGTGGACGTCATTCATTGGAAGAATGATTTCTCCCCCACCACGGTGGAAGTGGGGCCCCGCAGGTATCCGCGTGCTTAGATATATCTGGACACTGCTAAATTGGCCTCAGTTCCATCGTTGCTCACCACGACATGTGCGCCGCGCTCGGCTTAGAAAGTTTCAGAAGCGTGGATGTCGTGCATCGGACGAGCTGTCATGGAGCGATAATCAAACATAAGGACGGTTGGAGCATCGTGTAAGCGCACGCATGCCTCCTTTCGGCACGTCTCGTATTTACAGTCCTCAGATACTCGGGAGATACGATTCCCACGGAGAAATTGGTTAAAGCGGGGGAAAGCGCGACTCTCCTCATCCACGAATCTACAATGGCTGATGATCAAGCAGAGATGGCCGCAGCCAAGATGCACAGTACCGTTGGCCAGGCGATTGAAATCGGGAGAAGGTATGCGTATTTGTTCGCGATCAAAGCAGCCTTGCTCATCCTCACCCATAGGATGAGGGCTCGCAACGTTCTCCTCACCCATTTTTCGGCGAGGTATCCAAACATACCCCCATCTGTGACGATGGAACGCAAGCCTGGGGATCCGACCGTGGCCCTGGCCTTGGACCACGCCAACATCAAGATCGGTGAGATGTGGAAGATGAATACCTACATCAAAGCCATCGAGCAGAGCTTCGCAGACCTCGAGGACGAACCCGACCCAACACAGGCAATGCAAGTCCATGACGGTGATATCCCGTAAGATATTAATTGTCACATAGTGTCTCTAGAGATGCAATTACACTTTGAGCGATCTGTTCACCTCTCTTATCCCATGTCGCCCGGTGGCGACTAGAGGCCTCACGGGGTACTACTTCAGGGGTAGTACGCGGAGAGTCAGAAGATGGTAAATTTGGGATTGTATCATTATAAAGATCCAAAAATGAGTGGCAGTGAGAAATGAGAGAATTCATCCTAGCAGACGGCGATATGCCTGGCAGGGTTGACATGACGATTGTCTGATTGGAAGGGTCATCCTTGATGAGGAGTCCCAGAAGAATCGCAGTGTATCCTCTTAAAAAGGCGCATTCGGGAGGGTCATCTTGGCGAATATCGGAATACTGGACATGTAACGCGGCAAAACATTCCAGAATTGATTTTTGGCCAGTGCATCGACAGGCGCGAGCGCACGGGCGGGAACCAGAGCAGGTGGGATTAATCGCTGAGAAACCAGGTGAGCACCTGAGCTTGCATCAAAGCGAAGCCTCACATTTCGTTCTGGAAAGAAGTGCTACTTTCGGGCTTAAAGTCGCCCAGTTCATGACCAAGCCTAAAGCGAGACAGAGAAGATCGAAGGCTTCGACCGAACTAATTTGTGACTCTACGTTCTGTGATTCAGACCATCTTGCTTGAGATCGCATCACGGTCATGGCGGCGAACGGAAGTGCATAAGACACCTCAAAGGCTGCACTACACCACCACGAATCGTCGTGTGACAAGAGAGTGAGCACTCGCATGGCACCACATAAAGATCTTCGAGCTGGTGGGCTATCGTTACCAGATTGAAAAGTACTCGTGATAACCTTACCTATGACTCTCTCCTCTTCGCTCTCCTCCAATAAGCTGGAGGAGGCAACACAGAGTAATATTAGCTCTCGCGTGAATCCATTCAGGTGGGACAATCCACCCGAAGAATCGTTGTCAGCCAAGGACCAACTTCCAAGAAGATACGAGTCTAGGAGACGAAGGCAGGCTTCAATATGATAAAGGGACGGTATGTCGCTCCGGTTTTCGCCTGATGACGGCAATAAGGGCAGACCAGACTCGTATGCAGTGATTCGTGGCTCCAAGAGGCTGAGCTCGGCCCTAAAATTTGCAAGTAACGCAGGCAGATGCTGTCCTGCTAAAAGGGAAGGGGGCAAGGTTGCCAGTGAATGTGAAACAAAGAAGCGCGCCGAGGTCTGTGCTTCATGAGAACTGGGATAAAACGGAGTTCGGACCGGGACAAACCTGGTCTGAAAGAGATGTGCGTGACTCCTTTGATGCTAGTCTCGCAAGTGATTTGAGCTGCCCGGATAAATCTTAGCTCCACACGTGAGTTCCAACTTGAAAGACCAAGCTGACCGCAGTGATCTCCGTTCGCAAAATTCCATGCGACTTGAGGTCGTCATCCGAGTCACTTGCAAGAACCGAAGAGAGAACGTCCTTGCTGTGATCAAAGGAACTCAAGATTACCAGGAGGACCGGTATGAACTCTTCTTGCTGAGCCACCTCTATTAGTATCCGTGGATCTCTCGCAGCGAGGGCAGCAAAGAACGTTATGGTAGCGTCAAAAATCTGACGAACGTTTCGAGCAAGCGATGGAAACACGGATGAAAATGTACCTTGTCACTCGTCCCGGCTCGTGCGGCCCTTAACTTATCCCATGTAAGGGTGTAAAAATCTGATGTTTTTGCCCGCCGGTTGAAATCGATATCGCACAACTTGTTAACGATTTCGAAGGCGCTACGATCTCATATCTGAGAACCAGATCTGAAGACAAGAAACAACCACGTGCCTCGCTCTTCGCAGACCGATCGCGCTCGAGCTGTCGAGACCCTCGAAGAGGTAACCCACTTCGTCCAAGAATCGTCTGCTTTCACCCTTACTTCTGAGTTCTGTGATGCTCTTCAGGTCGTTCATCATGCCTATGGGGAGGGACGATTGGGAAAGTTCCGATGCGGTGCGTCTTACAGGTGTGGGCGCTGCAGAGTGTTCGCCCTGGTATGGCTGGGGGTCATCTTCAGACATGTCGATTCCCCACCGGGTACGCAAGTCTGCATACGACTCATGTTGCTCCGTGTCATCCTCCACAGTGTTTGATGGATCTGCGTCGGGCACAGGAAGGGCAACGAGGAACGAACGAGACGACCCTGCGTATGTTCTGATATTCCGTGTCGGGAGGGGCTTTGGAGACTGAGTGGAAGGCTCTGGAGTGGTCTCCCTCTCAGGAACCGTGGTTGGCAAGGAATGCGATGAGTTCTGGCGGGCCAACGGAGTGGTGACCGGCGGTATCTCCAGCAACGGTGTGGGCGATGCTAGAGGGGCGATTTACGACCTGACGAGCACGAGAATAAATCCGGTAGACGTACCTTGAAGAGACGGGTCTGTCCCGGAACGGCCAAGCATGCGCTTGACGACGTTGCCCCGGGGACTGGCGGAGCACGACTTTCTTTTCGGCGAGATGATCTCGACATAGACCTTGTGTCGTTTGCGCGGCGGCGACCGTTCGTCGCGTTCGTTTTCTGGACCCGACGCGGCGCGCCTTCGCAGCGCTGCTCTTCGGCCGTAAGTGCGCTGCATGAAGAGAGCGTCGATCATCACGTGATTACGACGACACCCTTTGTGTCACGCGTGTCACGCTCGTCCGCGAGCCAATGCAGTCCCTCCAAGCGCGGATCGACTCTTTCCACAAGACGAGGCGGATCAAGCGAAACCCGAACAAGTCCTCCTCCTCGACCGCCCCCGTCAAGTGGCCCCATTCACCAGACTTCAAGGCCAACGCCAACACCCTCGCCGAGGCTGGCTTCTACTTCAGTCCCAGTTGGGACGACAGGGACAGCGTCGCGTGCTTTCTGTGCGGAAAGGAACTCAGCGACTGGGATGAAGACGACGACCCGTTCCAGATTCATTACACAAAGTGCAAGAACACGTGCGCGTGGGCCATCGTTCGATGTGGTTTGACCGAAGACCTCGACAGCAAGGGCTGGTGCGGCCGTCCCACCGTCCACGTCCTGAATGCTCACTCCGCGCCATAGCTTTGTTTTCAAGAACAAGACGCGTCTCCCCTCTAATAGGGCGATGCAGAAGGCGCGTTTGGATACCTTTAAAGATTGGTGGCCCCACGACGGAGAATCAAGTCACGGCGCGACGTCCGTCAAGGTAGGTCACACACCCCGCCGTCTCCTCTTCAGCTGACCGGTCACCCAGATGTCGCAAGCCGGCTTCGTATACACCCCACAAGCAGCCGGCGATGACACGGTGACGTGTCTCTACTGTAACCTTTCGCTCGGCGGTTGGGAGGCCGAGGATGACCCCGTGTATGGTTCGTGCCTTCCTACACCAACAGCTTTCTGAGTTTACCGCAGTCAGGAACACCGTACGCGGGATCATGAATCCGGCGCTGCTTGTCCCTTCCTGGGGTTGTTGGAACCACAGTCGGAAGACGAGCTAGCTGCCATTCAGATCGCTGACCCGCCGCCTCCGCGCACCAAGCGAGGAAAAGCTCGCACCACGACCTCGAATACGTCTAGGCCCCGACGCAAAACTAAGGCAGCCCGCAGCAAATCCGTCAAGATATCAGTCCCGGTGTCCCAGCGCTCCCCGTCGCCAAGCCAAACGGAGACAGTTCAGGACCCAGCACCTGTCCTGGATGCTCGTACGAGTGTCGACGCCTCACCCACAGGTGTGATTGCATCTCAACCCCTAACTAGATCACCTCCGCTTAGCAACAAATCGCATCAAGACGCCAACACCCTAGACAAGGCCGCCACGATACCCAATGCACTTATACTAACGCCCGAGCCCAGTGCGCTTAGCAAGGCCGACGTTCTACCTGAGACTCTCCCGAATCATCTAGATCTGATCGTGTCATTATCACCCGCAGGACAGCCCACGATCGCACATTCCCAGCTTTTGACAGATCATGAAAGGACAATGTCATTGGAGGAGTGGATACGCCAGGAAATTGGCCTCGGTTATGAAAGACTCCAGACTGATGGGCAGAGGCAAATAGATCTCTTCAAGGCCAAGGCAGCTGAGCTTAGGAAATGTATCGACGAGCTATGACACGATTTGGGTTGTTGGGGTTCTGAATAGTCGTTAGTGGATTTGATCTGCGGGGCAGCGTACTTCACTTTTTGAGTTCATGCAGAGACAATATATCTGTTACCCACTAGATATGTAGTCACAAGGCCGACCGCGCCTTAGATCATTGCATATTTGATCGTAAACGAGCCCATGGGCACAAAGGTCTTGAATTAAAGTGCCAGCTATTAGTGAGGTGGTTCGGAGTCTTGTGAGATACTGGTTGACGTTCCATACGATCTAAATACCCCAAAGTCGATCAACGTCTATTTCGCTGCGTATGAGACGGTCTTCGTAGAATACAATGTATTTCAGTTCACATTGCAGTCTGACTCATCGGGAAGTCCGTCTTCGCCCAAGCTGAAGCCGGGCGGAAGAGGGCCCATGATTTCCGCTGGTGGCTGTCCGTGCGCTTGCAACTGGACGCCCAGACGAGTGTGAACAAGGCACGGCCGTCGAGGTGACGAAGAGAAAAGTTACCTCACTCATGAGCCCGACGATCCTTTCGCGCGGAGCTGGGTCTTCATCACGATACGTACTTGCCTCGAATTCGTCGATCAATCGTTTGATGCACGATATTTGTGCCTCATAGCGCTTTTTATCTCCGTCCGATATGGTGCTTGCGTGCTCTGCGAGATACCCGGGAAACTGTATCCTGTGAAGCGCGTAGATCAGTGAGACGGAGGTGCATGCTCACCTTTTCATACAACTCCTTCAACGGCTCGTACAATACATCCTTGCTCATGAGTTGGCCCATCATCTCTTCCAGCACTCCCTGAAATTGCTCTTCGCTCCCCTCCCCATCTGGAATATTACCCAAGGCTTGCAACTGGGACAGCAACGATTGCAGGTTCTCGCCATCCCCACTGGAGGATACATCGCTCGGCTGCAGCCCCGACTCGCTCTCCCGAAGCCGATTCATCGCCGAGCGGATGCGGGACTGGAAATCAGCCCCAGCCGGCCTCGAGGACGAGGCATCGGCAGGCGTGCGCGCATGGGACGCAGATACGGATGGATCCGACATAGCGTTCATGCCCTCGACAAGCATTGCTTCCCAGGCAGCGGCAAGCTGATCCTGCGCCTTTACCCCGTCGGTACCCTCCGACGCTGCTGCGTCCCCGAGTCCTCTGAGTAGCGACTCCATCTCGTTGGCCAGCTCCTCTGCTAGATCGTCCGGCAGCGCCTCGTGCGTATCTGCCGGGGGCTGATTTGACGCGGACGCGTTCGCAGGCGCGGGTTTGGCGGTCGAGCTCGAGGTTGGTGGGGCTGGCTGCGAGAACTCATCGAGGACATCTAGCGACCGGTGAGGGTCGACAGCGAGCGCAAAGGATCAAATATAAGACTGACCGTCGAGGTCGTCGAGGTCGTCCTCGTCGACACGCGATTTCACTTGGGCGGACATGTGTTGTTGATAGGACTAATGGGTTGCCACAATATGCGCGTGATATCTCCAGCGTTCCTCACCGCCACCACCGCCGCCAGTTAGATAAATGTCGATTGACGCGTTGCGCGCACAGATCTTTCAGCGACTCCATCCGCACGCCTATCTCGAGCGATTCCTTGCAGAGGGCGTCAGACCCGACGGACGCGAGCCACGCGCATGGCGAGAGGTCTTTGTCAACGTCGGTGTGTGGCGCCCTTCGTCGCACGACCTTCTGCTCACCGTCGCAGGATCCATATCGACGGCCGACGGCTCGGCCCTCGTACGGATGGGCAAGACCATCATCGTGTGTGGCGTCAAGGCGGAGATTGCAGAGCCAGAGCTGGACGCGCCTGATCTCGGGTTCGTAGGTGGGTGTACATGACATCCACCGGTCTCGTCTGATGCCTTCATCAGTCCCCAACATCGACCTCCCGGCGATCTGCTCGCCCAAATTTAAGCCTGGCCCACCGTCAGAGGAGGCCCAGGTCCTCTCCGAGAGGCTCAATGACGCGCTCGGCAGGTTCGTCTCGCACCTCTCGTACCACATCGAGCAACGTATCGGGCTCAGGTCCAACCTATTACCGCTTGACACGCTCTGCATATCATCCGGCAGAGCAGTGTGGTGTCTCTACATCGACGCGACCTGCCTCAACTACGATGGCAACGCATTCGATGCAGCACTCGTGGCGATCATGGCAGCATTGGAAGACGGTACGTATTCCCACTCCTTACAATCACAACTGCACTTGTCTTGGTTGACGCGGCCCTGGCGATGATTCCAGCAACACTACCCCAGGCGACGTTCGACCCTGATACATCTGCAACTACATGCAGTCGTACCGTCCGCGTCCCACTATCTCTGAACAAGAACCGCAGGGTAGTCGGCCTCAGCTTTGGCTGCGTCGGTGGGAGGTCACTTGTTTTTTTTCTTGCGTTGCGATGTTCGTGACTGAGATGGACCCTCTCTCAGCACGCCCGCGCTTCTCGCGGATCCCACGTCCTTTGAAGAGCCCCTGCTCACGTCTGTGATCAGCGTCGTCGTTGACGTAGAGGGAGGCGTGGTCAGCGTAGAACGGGGAACGGTTGGCGAAAACGATGGTAGTGAATCAGAACTCCTAGCTTCCCGGGACACGGGGTCGTTGGAGGAGTGTGTGCTCATGGCCAAGGAACGAGCACTCGTCTTGCATGAGTTATTTGAATGAGATGATCACACCAACGATGATCAGACGTGGATCCTCCTGCGCAATCGAGCGTTACAGGTCCCGTTTCCAGCGTGAACACTTCGAACTTGCTGGGGATCGAATCCGACAAGTGAGTTTTCGTCCGTAGCATGTCGCATTGTAACGATCGATGCGCGCTACAAAAACTCCAAGCCTATGCCCACCTGTGGCCCCCGCTTCAGTACCTCTCCCTTGGCTGCGACGAGGGGCACGCCAAAGTTGACTTCGACACGAATGGGGTCGAAACGGTATATAAGACCGAGACCAACGCTTATGGAGGGATGTGTGATGGCCGTGTGGACGGATCGGAAGAGGGGTGCTGGATTTAACCGAGGGCGATGTCGTTTGGGAGCCTAGAATGAGCGTCATGGAGAGGATTTGGAGAGAGGGTCGACGTACATCCGTCGATGCCTTGTAGTCTCCCCGCGTTTATCCACGCATGGAATTTAGTGGGCCACTTCGGACGTCTGGGAACGTTGCCCAATATTGATAGTCCGAGAGAATAATAAAGGCCCCCACCCACGGACGTCGCTGGATGCACATAAGTTAACATGGTCGGCACCAAAAAGGCATAATGTATCTCACAGCCTTCATGGCCACCCATGCCGCCGGGTCCAAAGGCCCGTACACTGAGTGGCCCACCGAGCTGGAATCTATCCGAGTAGTGTACAGTAGTCGGATCACCTGCCAAGACATGTAGAAGGCCAGCACGTCCTGTCAAGGAGAAGGTCTGAGTGCACCCATGAGTCGCGCGCAGTACGGTATATTTAAAGTGACTTGCCAGTCCTTTTGTCAACGACCATCCTTTCTTGGCGTGAGTTTCCGTCCTCCAAAGTGCGTTGTTGCCCTGACCGAGGGGGTATGGACTTGCACCGGGAGTCGGCGGCGGGACAAAAGCATCGAGTTTGCCGGTCAAGGCGAGTTCATTGACGACACGGAGCAAGGAACCCGAAGTGGGCATGACCGCGTCATCGAGGATGTCGCGGGAATAGGTGTGCGAAAAGGAGGCTTTGACAGCAGGACCAGCAGACTGGCGAATGCTGATGGGAGGTGAACATGGGTCCGAGGTAGAGACGTGGGTCGGGGATACCTGATGCCAGCGTCGTCGCTGAGAGAGCCTATACACCTCCAGGCGAGCTCGGCGGAGATCTCGTTGCCTGGGATAGGGCCGCTGAGGGGAGATTTCCTGAGGCCGGCTTTGAGTGCCATGCGCTCCTCCCTTCCGCCGCCACCCTGCGCGCCGAGTTCGCGTTCCGTCCCGACGAGGCTGAGGAAGGCGTGGGAGGAGAGGGCGGGAGGGACGGGGAAGGAGAAGGACGCGTCAAAAGCGCGTTTGGTCTTGGTACCAATGGACGCATTGAGGGAAAGGACGTCGGCATGGCCAAAGAGATTGAGGAGACGGCCCTCGAGCGACTGGCAGAGGGTGAGTGCGGGGAGAGTGCGAGGAGAGGATACTTGCCGCGGTGCCCTCGCCGTCGCCGAGTTCTGTAGAGGTCTTTATGAAGAACCTGCCGCGCTCGCGGACATCGTAGATAACGTCGACGTGGGCGGTGTCGCCGTCCTCGGCTGGCTGTATGCGCACGGACTGGGAGCGGAAGAGGCCGGAAGCGGCGAGTGCGCAGGAAATGGCGGTGGTGGTGTCGAGCACGTCGCGGAAGGTGGAGTGCGGTAGTGCGACGAGGTGGGGCGCAACGAGGGCATCGAGGAAGGCGCGCGTAGTGGCGTCAGCGCCGTGTATGCGGACCGCGGCGACGCTGGCGGGGGCGTCGACGAGCTCGACCATAGCAGAAGAGTGACGTGTCACGCATGTCACAGCGCGTCGAGTATGTCTGTCATGTATAGCAAAGAAAAAGAGCGCGACGGCGAGCACGACATCGACCCCGGCTTCATTGGCTTCTTCACGCGTCTCCCTAAAAAGACGCCCGCCGACGACGGTATCGTCCGCCTGTTCGACCGCACCGACTTTTACTCCGTGCACGGGCCAGACGCGCTCTATGTCGCGTCGCACGTCTTCCGCACGAACTCGGTCATCAAGTACCTTGGCGCAGGCGGGAAGACGGCCGGTCTCCCGAGCGTCACGCTCAGCCACACTCTCGGACACACGTTCCTGCGCGAGGCCCTGACCGTCAAGCAGCTCAGAGTCGAGATCTGGGCGCCGGCACCGGGACAGGGACGAAAAGCCTCCAAGTTCGTGCTGCAGAAAGAGGCAAGCGACGAGTTACTCCCTCCATGCGCGCTTACACGTCCAACAGGCATCCCCAGGAAACCTGCAAGCAGTAGAAGACCTGCTATTTGTAAACTCGGATGTCCTCTCTGCACCCATCGTCGTCGCCATTAAAATTGCTTCTGCAATCGGCGGGGAAAAGGCGAGGACGAAGACCGTCAGCATTGCCTATGCAGACACGAGCGTCCGCGAAATTGGTGCAGCAGAGTTCGTCGACAACGACCTCTTTTCGAACACAGAGGTGCGCCCCACTCTACGCGTCGCGGTTCGATCTGACGCGTCGCACAGTCTCTTGTCATCCAACTCTCCGCCAAGGAAGCCATCATACCTACAGGCACTGTTTCCGGCACCACCGACCGCGACTTTGACCTCAACAAGCTCAAGGCAGTCCTCGAGCGATGCGGCGTTGTCGTTACAGAACGAAAACCCAGTACGTAGCTGTCCCTCGCTCTTCCTTCCTCTGACTCCGCATATACAGGCGAGTTCACGACCAAGAACATACTTGAAGACATCAAAAAGCTGACCGAAGACGAGGAAACTGCAGATGCGCCAGCTAACACCGGTTCGCCGTCTCCCTCTTTTGTATCGTCTTTGTGCCGATGCCGCCGTTTCCAATCTAGCCGTCCCTGCCCCAGGTGCTCTAGCCGCACTCGTCATATATCTTGCCCTTCTTTCGGACCCTGCAAACCATGGCGCATACAAGCTGAAAACGCACGATCTTGCTCAATATATGCGTCTCGACGCCAGTTCCGTTAGAGCGCTCGCACTGGTCGATTTCGAAGGAGGGGTCAGTCTCAACATGCGGTGTATTTCCATGGGCTCACACGTCCACAGGGTAGCCTCAACAAATCGTCCACGCTATTGGGGCTTCTGAACAAATGCAAGACCGCGCAGGGAACCAGATTGTTGGCAACTTGGTTGAAGCAGCCTCTTGTTAACTTGCACGAGATACGTGAGTCCGAGTTGTCCTCGAATGTCACTTGGCACACTAAACATTTCTTTGAAGGAAAGCGACAAGACCTAGTGGAAACTTTTATAGATGATCCTTCGACAAGACGTGTTCTACAGGTGACGAACATGTGTCTCGTCCCACACCTGCAGCCTAATCACTATGGACTGACGCCAGGATGACTACCTCAATCTAATGCCTGACCTTCACCGGCTAAGTAAACGGTTCAAGAAAAGTGCCGCTTCCCTCGAGGACGTCGTGCGCGTGTATCAGGTGGTATTGAAGGTGACGTTCATGATGACATGCCTGTTCTTCCGCTGGACGATGATCGCAAAAAGTTGCCAGGCTTCATTGAGACCCTCGATGGTATCCAGTACGAATATGGGGAGCACGACAAACTCGTAGAAGAGGTATACCTAAGACCGTTCAAGGTATGACTGTTCTTTTATCCCGCTCGCAGTCAATCTATCGAGAGTGGTATGTTCATCCTCAACAGACCCACTCTGAAAGTCTCTCCAAATACTCCGATATGGTAGAGACCACCCTCGACCTTGCCTCGTTGGATACGCACACGTACACTATAAAACCAGAATATGACGAGAGATTGCAAAGGCTGGCTGCTAAGCTGATGGAGGTGTGTTGTCTGGGAGTTCCGTGCTCGGATTCAAACATTAATCGATTGGCTGGTTCGGAACATTTCTAGGCAAGGGATGGTTTAGACGCTGAACACCGTGCCGTTGGCAAGGATCTTGGGTTTGATCTTGACAAGAAACTACACCTGGAAAACTCTGCAACATATGGATATTGCTTCAGGCTGTCCAAAAATGTAGGTTCTTCTGCGCCGTTTATTAGTTGTATTGGTGTCGTATACTCTTTCTCGATGAACTAGGATGCAAAAGCCATTGCAAAGAGCAAGAAATACATCGAGCTCGGAACGGTCAAATCTGGAGTATATTTTACGACCAATACATTGAAGACTCATGCGACAGACTATCAAGAGACGAACGAAGAGTATCAACGTACTCAGTCAGGCCTTGTGAAAGAGGTCGTTAACATTGCCTGTAAGTATCTAGTGTTACAAGCAGCGGCGTGACCAACATATTGTATAGCGACATATACCCCCGTTCTGGAGAAATTGGATAATGTCCTTGCGCATCTAGATGTAATTATCAGGTTCGTTTTCAGTACTCTCCTCTAACCTGCCCAGACTTCTCCACGCTCATAGCTTTGCGCATGTCTCGGTGAACGCACCGGAGCCGTATGTCAAACCCAATGTATCCGAGAAGGGTAAGTAACCAATTTTCCCGTCTCGTAGCCGATTCTCAGCACAACATTAAGGTGAGAACAGTCTGGTATTGAAAGATGCACGGCATCCTTGTTTAGAGGTTCAAGACGAGATTAGTTTCATACCTAATGATGTCGAAATGGTGAAGGGAGAAGGAGAATTCCAGATTATCAGTATGGCCTACCTCACTGTTTATGAGCACTGCTGATTGTAGGGATTGCCACTACAGCTGGGCCGAATATGGGTGGAAAGAGCACGTACATCCGACAGGTGATAATGCTTTTCGAGACACAGGGTTAGGCGAACTGAGTGGCTTCTAGGTCGGTGTGATAGCTCTTATGGCCCAGACAGGATGTTTCGTTCCCTGCTCCTCGGCAACCCTCCCCATATTTGATTCTATTCTGTGTCGAGTGGGTGCGGGTGACTCGCAGCTTAAAGGCGTGTCGACTTTTATGGCAGAGATGCTTGAAACTGCGTCTATTCTTAGAGTAGGTCGTGTTCTGTGTTCGTCTCATTGGTTCCTGACTTGTTCTAGTCCGCGTCTAAGGACTCGTTAATAATCATCGATGAACTTGGAAGAGGTGAGATTGCTGCGCATTTAGAGGATGGCCTTGTGAACTGACAATCGATTGAATGAAAAGGGACTTCGACCTATGATGGTTTTGGGCTCGCGTGGGCAATCTCAGAGTACGTTCCTCGCATCTCAGTTCCGTACGATGCGTTGATGATTTCTGTTCCCCGAAAGACACATCGCCTCGAACATCCGGGCTTTCTGTCTCTTCGCGACGCACTTCCACGAGCTTACAGCACTCGACCAGGAGGTCCCTCACGTGAAGAACCTTCATGTTGTCGCACACGTCGGTCAAGAACAGGGTTCCCAAGAGCGGGATATCACACTCTTGTACAAGGTTCAACCTGGTACGAAAATCGTGGTACCTGATGCCGTCCCTTATGCATGCTGACTTGAAAGGAAATGCTAGGTGTCTCGGATCAAAGCTTTGGTATCCACGTCGCACAGCTAGCTAACTTCCCTGAAAACGTTGTAAAGGTGAGTTTTTGCACGGGTTCTTGGAACTTGTCTCAAGTGCGTTGTAGCTGGCGAAGCGCAAGGCAGACGAACTCGAGGACTTTGCTGTCGGCCAACATCCCGAGCCCCAGCACTCGGACGAAGTAATGGAAGAAGGCACCCGGATCGTCGAAGAGCTCCTCCGAACTTGGGCCGAGTCGAGTCCGAACACGGAGGGCGAAGACGTCATCATGGAGGACATCTCGGTGGACATGCAACTCGAGGAACTACGTCGGTGTGTCGACGCGTTCCGTCCACGCATCGAGGGCAATGCCTGGGTACAGTCAATGATATCTTCGCTGTGAACGCTTC
>JBBPJX010000351.1:0-17835 GCA_038088955.1 Neotropicomus parvogracilis
TCTTGACCTGGCAAAGGCGACGCCACATGTTGGGAACATCGTATCCTCCAAACACCTACCTAAACCAATCTTTTACTACTCGGTCGACGGGGATCCTGACCAGTCTTGTCGCATCCAATAATCGTGGCTACTGTCTCACCGGTCACTCTAGACCTCCCCGATTACAGTACAATAATACCGGACAATGTCCAATTTAAACCTGCATCCTTCTCTGTACGTCCAGCGTGGTCTTCCCGTGTTCCCACATCATGTGATCCTGGCTGGATGTAGTACCATATCTCACCTGTGCATCCAGATATTCTCCGATAGGCATTTCCAATCGGGGCATCCGTTGAATGCGCACGAGGACTTCCAGCGTCTCCTTAAGTGCAGGGTACTTGGCAAGGAACGGATACGTCGCAGTGTCGACGCCAGCGGCATAAATTCGGAGACAGCGGTCGTCCATTTCCCGCTCTGGGAAAGTCACGAAGAACGACGGTGATTGGCTGAGGTCGGCCAAGATGGCGACGTAAGGAAGCGATTCGGATTCAGAGGCCGAACTCGCCCAAGCTTTGCCGCTCACGCTTTCGTGTCTTCGTGTGATCTCAAACAGCGCATGTTTGGATGACTCTGATTCCCGAGCCTTGTCCGAAACGAAGATGTGTGACATTCGCGATTCCACTGACGCGTTCTCAGATCCGCCTTTGAAATAGATCGGTATCACCTTGTCGATCCGAGGTTGCTGGTGGCAGCACTGGATTCCACTGGTCCTCTGCCAGTGACGTAGCGTCCACTCATACAAGCTATACGACACAGGATGAGAATGCAGGTCACGTCTTGGAGATGAAATATACCCTAATTCGCTCCCTTCCTTTGATCCGGCGATGTTCGCCGTCATGCATACCCAGTGTGAGAAATTTACATATGCATTCTTGAAGCTTTCCCGTGCGATCGACGTCTGAGAGTTCTCGTCCCATATTCGCGGTCCGAAAACGAATTCAAGCCAGTCCACGACAGGAATCATTTCACAGTCCAGGAGATGGTCCCCCCAAGTCGACGGCGTCGCGGTAACCACGTCCTTCGCCTCCGTGCGGACGAACAAATCCTTGGCTAGAAGCCACAGCAGTCTGCTCGCGAGTTCGCCGCGTTTTCCCATGTCGATCATGCCAGAGTTGACTACCCGCAAGAGTGTCGTCAAAGCCGCTCCCAGCTTATCAGGTTTCGAATGCAGGGCCCTTGCTGCGGCGCACGACAGGAGTGGTTCGGACGGATATGTCGTGAACCTCCAAATACGGTCGATCGTTGTCGCAAGACAGATGCGTAAGTGGCTTGCAACCCCGTGCTCCAGATGTTGGACGGATTCCGGATGTCCAAGGGCGACGTTCAGTTCGAATCGTTGTCCCAACACCGCGAGCACATGGCTTGTTTTGCTTGCATCAAAGGTGTGTCCCGCACATAATTTCGATGACGCCGTGTCTAACACTCTTTGTGGATATGTAAGGGCGCTCTCGAGAGATTTCCACCTGTGGATCACCACCGTGTTAGTCGCGGGTACAACCGGAGCGAGAAAACGCACAGTGGCCTCCCATAACCTGCGATGTGGTCGACCCGAGGGATGTCCTCGATGTCGATCCTCCTGAGTCCCGACGCACTCTGGTCCCAACCCAGTTGAGTATAAGGCTGGAAAAGTTTTTCCCCTAAAATGGCGACACGATCGGAATTGTCTACAGGGAGTGAGGAGATCGGCACAGTAACGAACACAACACTGACGTTTCTGATTAGGCGGCGAGAAATCTGCGACCTTGGAAGTCGTCGAGGCGAATACGACCCAAACGGCATGGTTCTCGTGGTGCGAATATTCGTTGATAACTTTACAGAACACGTCAGCCGGCCGATACGAATCCCGAGCCACTGGAGTGAGTGGGTGGGCTTCGTCGACCGCGATCACCAGCTTGGGATGGTCTGAATTATCCGCAAAAATCTTCTCGAGGGATGCGGCCATGTTCCTATAGGAAGTGGTTAAACGCGCCGCTAAATCAGGTGGATCCGAGGAGAGACTATCTGATCATATTTTCACAGGTTGTTCAGCAAAAAAGCCTGTAACCAGATCTGGACCGCTTTCCTGAGAGTATGAGTTCCCTAAGCTTATTGGCAGTCTCATCGACATCATTGCCCTGGAACTTGTCGTCAACTTGATCACGCTTCGACGTCGAAGAATCTCGACTCTTGAAGGCATTCACGTGATCCGGAAGAACCTATAAAACGTTTTCAAGTCGCGTCAATGCTGCGAAACCAGGTTTCATCACCTTCGCGTATCTCTGGAGGAGTTTCTGGAAAAAGTCCGTTCTCACGGTGGACCTGGGAGGATCGCTCACGTCGCACATCTGACCTGCCCAACTCATCACGTTCTCCTTACTTTTTCGCGTGGCGTGGGCTGTGGAAAGACATTCTTCGACCGTATCGAACAGAACAGCGAAGAATGTGTAGCAAACGATCCGGTACATCCCCATGGTCGGAGGGAATTCCGTCAAGATTTTTGAGGGGATCAGATCACGCCCCGGGAATCCTAGTTTGTCCTGTTCCCCGCGCAGGTTCATGTATATTACTAGGACGTTCTTTTTGCTCAACTGAGATTATATTATCAGAAAGCGCGAGCACATTTCGAAAACGATACTTGATTACCTCTATCAACATCCTCGACTTGCCTGTGCCCGAGCTCTGTACGATGGAACAGAACTTTGCGTAGTACTTGGGATTGTCCACGGTCTTGAACAGTCTTTCGCTTTGCGTCAAATATTCGTAGAGGCCATCGACGGCTGCACCACGGTACTTCGCCTCAAACGATCTTGACAATTTCTTATATAAATCTAGCAAGGCGATCAGTTCGTGCTGTAGGTAGATAGCAAGGTGGGAAGTGCAAACCCTGAAGGTTGTCCACCGATGGTATGGACGTTGACGACGGTTGTTCTGATTTCTGTGCTCTTAGAATGACTAGCGGAACAATGTGTCAGAACGCGCGAACACCAGCGGGCTGAGGTACGGCTCGTGGACTTACCTAGATTTCGAATTTCGCGGTATGACTTACGCTTCCAAGCGGAAGCGAGAATTATGCGTAACTCATCGTGGGCCTTGACCAGTTTTGTTGCCTGTCTCATTTTGGCATACTTTTCGTCCATGTCTCGACCACATTCAACGATTGCGGTCAGGAGGGTACAAAATTGCCAGTTTGCGGTCAGATCATCAACGCCGCCTAAATGAAAATCGACAGAATCTTCCACTTCTCTATCGAGTTTTTTGTGGGTGGCATCGTCCAGGAGATCCGGGAGACTCTCGAGGTGCATGTGGTAGAAGTTCAAGCTTCAAGTCGTGTCGCGAACTGGTTGTGGCAGCGCCACATTTATCATTCACGGTGCACGAAACTCCGGTGAATCACTGACCGACGATCCACCAGATGCGTCACCCAATATCTCATCGTCCTCCGGTAAGGTAGTAAGTAAACAAGGTATCACTAACGTCAGCGAAAGCGTAATTCTGGAGAATGCCTTGTTGGTGTTCGCCCTCTCAAGCCACACCTGGAAGAGCCTCAGTCATTCACAGACGCCGGGTGCCTGGTACATATCCATGGCGATATATACAGTAGCCTGAAGACCCTGAGTCCAAGTAGGAGCTTCCTTCTGACCGTAACACGACTCCCGAACAAGAACTCCGAGTCCAAAGTATTGTCTCAAAGATATTTTTACAAGTTCATGTGCAGGAAGCAAACCCGTAGGTCAGGGAAGTGCTTTGTCCCGGCCAGGTATATCAAACACCTTCATTGACTTGCGCTTCGTCCTGTTTGACGCCCACCACTGAGATTAAGAATATGATTAAACACGAGAGAGCGGGTGCTGAGATTGTACCAAAAAGGTATGGAACGCATGGTAAAGATTCTTCAAAGAGCCAGATATATAAGTGGCAGCGAGATGTGATATCAAGGACTCGGGACATCACGATAGGTATATAGCTGATACCAAATTATATACATGGCCGATGGCAGAAATATGCACCATTGAGAACGACGAGTAGTGCCTTGGTAAGGATAGAAGGTACTATTAAAGACCGTTCCCTCGCTCCAGAACGTAGAACTCGGGCACCCAAACGTTCTTATAATAATGAATTGAGACCAGAACCACGTCCCTTACGCGAACGGCATTGGGGGTCAATGCCCATCTTTCGTGCTCAGACTCGATAGGATGTTCCTACGTCGACAATCGATCGATTAAAAAATACCACTACTGAGGAAGGAGGGAAACACTCACAACAACGCTGTGATAAAAGTCGTTAAAGTGCAAGCAAATCTCCTTGGCAAACTCCTGCCGCGACACGTCCCGCTCGTCAGAATGTACGGTGAGTCGTGTCTTCATCCGACTGGCTCTTGGTCTATCAGCGTACCCAGGCCACTGGAACGGACGTCGCTGAACAAGTGATCTGAGAAGGCACAAGTACGCTCACCTCGAGATCAACCATGGTCGTCCTCCATCCGTATTGTTCAAACACGTGATCGTTTGGAGAGTCGATGATGACACTGTCCTTGAGGACATCCATCACCCGAACGCCAGGCGCTCCATGAGTACAGAAAATAATCTCTGGTACGTCTTTGCGTGGATCGTGTTCTTCAGGGCGTGGCACACGCACTAAGTTGAACTGGAACGGAGAAAATAAAGCAAGAACTGCAGCAGGGGGGTGTGAGGAAACACACCTGACGAGAATGTGTGTCCGTGGACATTCTAACAAGGATTGATCAAGAGAGGGGGGATAGTTGTACGGTGCTGGCTGTCCCAGAAACCAAGCACTGCTCATATATATACCCTCTGTCTCTCACTGCACAAAGCATCCTGGCAGGATGTGACTGCGCAAGGCGCATAAAGGACAGGGCAACTATGTACAAAGAATGGTCAAAGCGTGGTCAACGCTCAACATTCCGCAGTCCGCACACAAAAGCACTCACCTACGACTTGCAGCACCGGCTTGCATCTGAAACATCTGAAAAAGTGCGGACAAAGAGACAATAATGTGGTCAGACCATTTCGGTGAGCAGTGTGGATGCAATGCTACAAAATTTGATATCCCTGCAGAACGGTCACGAAAACAAAATTTGGAAGCCGTTGAATTTGGAGGTCAATCGCTGTGAAACAATATGTACAAACCAATATATAGACCTTGGAGTCCATGGTCGCTTCAACGAGGTGCAAAAAGGTAAAAGTTCTCCTGCTCCTAACGCGTTTTTGAATGCTAGAGGAGCCAATTGAAAAGCATTTCTGTCCTCATTATCGTTACGCACATGAAAATACGTATACTGGGTGGCGGTGCAGGAACAAGGACATATCCGTACTGGTGGCCCGAGCGGTGGTGGCAGGTGGTCATTGTCGAATCACTACGCAGAACCGGCAATATGCACGGGGGTAATCCGCCATCATTCCCCCAGTCCTCTCTACTTGCCAAGGAATCAAGGAGTGTCCCATGACCTGGATGGGAGCTGGTCTGGGAATGTTAACTTGGGAGCGGATGAAATACCGGCCTCTCAAGTGACACTCATGTTTTGACCATCGTCGGTGACATGGCGCGAAAGCTTTGAAAGAGAATCGAAGACCGCACGAGGCTTTTACGCAAGAATCTCCGTTTCACCTCTGGTCCTCCATCCAAAAGAACTTGTGTAAAGTATACAGATCTACTCGACGTCAACGAACGCGGCAATTCGAAAACCCAAGTGTCTCCAAGCGATCGACATCTAAGAAATTCGAAAAAGAAACAACTCACGACGTACAAGGCCCGCGCACGCCTTTGTAGAGTCAAAGCTACAAAAAAAGTGTGAACAACCATTCGAGCGTGGAAGATTGTGCCGTCAAGGCATGAGATTTGTCGTCGCCCGCTTCAATCAAACGTGCGAGCTCCCTTGCTCTTCCTTGAACGAATCCTTGCCCTTATCATCATCGTCCATCATGGCATCGTCGTTTCCGCCGCCCTCCTCGAACGCCGTCTTATGCTCCTCAAAGTGGGCAGCGTGTTTTCTGACGACACGCGAACGATGAGCGACAGCAGTGAGGGGGCAAGAAAAACCCGAACGTACTCGGGACCAACGAGAGTGATAATGATCACAAACACAGCAATAACTCCGATAAAGATGCCTTGCACTTGTGCATATCCAGGTACGGCGGTAAGCACCCCATCCTTCATCACGTACTTCTGGAAGTTCTTTCCGCCAGCTATGAATAACTGTAAATAAAAACTAGGAACGTAAAGCGATGTACTCACTTGCTTCTATTTGAGCGGAAGCAGCGGAAATCATCTATAATTCAACAATAAACAAACGTCAGTAAAACGCACCTGTCACTAATACTCTAGACGGGACGTACGTTCCCAAGCTGGTATGCGACACCAGGGAATGTTGCCCTAAATGCCGGGGGCGACATCTCTGCCAATTGGATAGGAATCTGGTCACCTTCATAAGCTCATATTCAGTTGAAGGCGAAGATAATGCATACCACACCCCATGCCCCTTGGACGCCAAACTGTACGCAGAACGCACCGGCAGCGAGGGCAGAAAAGCTATTGGGAAGGATCCAGAGCGGAACAAATGCTGTTGACCGAGAACCACGACTGAGCGGCGGTATTGGTAAGTGCCAGTTCAGTTTGTACTTACCACCAACAAGCAACACAAAGGAGCTGCGAGTAAGTTTAAAAAGATGAGTTAGAAATGGATGGCGAATGCAGCGTACATTATAGTCAGACGGCGTCCGAGGTATTGGCTCGTGTTTCCTGCGATGGCACCACCTCTGTGGATTTGCAAAAAGGACGCGATCAACCTAACTTTGTGGGGCCGCACACGACACCAAGTACTTACGCAATTGCGCCCTATGATCAGAACGAGGACTATTAACCCGTGCAAGGAAGCAAAAAAGAAGCGACATACACAGTTCCCGATAATAGTTGCGATGGTCGCGTCACGGGAAGTGAAACCTTTCGATTTCTCGAGATAGGTTGGATACAAATCCTACGAAAGACGTGCGGTCGGTTCAGATTAGCTATGCCACGTTCGCCATGGAAGCCCTCACCTGAGATCCATGGGACAAAAAGTTGAATCCTTTTTACTACGTAAGATAACGCTACAATGACACGGGCTCCAGACAAACAACGCACCAGCCATTAGCAGGATAGCGTATATACACAGCATCCAGTGCTGCTTGAGCATTTGCTTTATTTCTTTCAGGAATATTTCCGTTTTCTTTGCAGAATCCGTGTGTTTTGACCTCTCTATCGCCTTTGCACGCAGGAACACTGCAGATTCTGGAAGGAGTGAACGCAGGACGGCGGAAGTGAAGAGCAGGGAAGAACCAGTCCAAAACATCGCACGCCATTTATGTGGGTTGTGCGGAACGAGCGTGAGGTTGACGACAGCAGCGAGGAGATAACCAGCGGCATAACCTTGCTGGACGATGCCGCTTCCAAGACCACGAAGCTCGACGGGAAGGTTTTCGAGAGCTGTAGAGGCAGCAAGACCCCAGATTCCGCCCATTGCGACACCGAATAATGACCGGACGGCCAAAAACTGGTTGAAAGTTTGCACGAAGCTAGTCGCCAGAGAGAAAGAGCAACACAATAGTAAGTTGATGGTAAGAGGCCACCTCCGCCCGAAACGGTCCGACATGACACCGAAAAAGACCTGAATCAGTGTCAATATTGGGGACTGTCAAGCAGAACGTTTCGAGAGCTTACCGCGCCAACCGATCTGAACAGTAGTGTGAGGGTGATTGCAGTCGTCTGGGCAAATGATCAGTCAAGCCCAAGACTATTTAGGAATCCCAGGGAGGACACACTATGGATGTCGTTGGCTTGCCAAATTGTTCGGAGAGCATGTTCAGACTGAGCGCAACGCTGAAGAAATCGAATGCATCACAAGTCCACGCAAGCCAACTAACAATAGACAATTATCAGCCCGAACGGACGTCTTCAAGACAAGCAGAAGCGTAAGAATTCTTACCCCGTCAAGAACTGGGCACATTGAAGCGGAGTAAGCTGCCTGAACCCATTGGCGAGACCGGATGCTGAGGCACCCCTCTCCCTCTTAGGAACGAGGTTCTTTAGGAAGCGTGACATGATGCTTTGCGGGAAGAGCAAGAACAATGTGAGGTAGCTTTTATGAGGGTTCGTAAAACCTGTGGGTTCCAAATGTAACTTGTGCTTGACCCCAGAACCCCGATATTTGGCTACTCTGGTCGGCGGGCGTATACCAAACAAGAACTGGGGTGAAGATATCCTGATGAGGAACTCTACCTCCACAAACGCAGCCTGCAGTCATATATAGCCATCTTGTCATCCATACCGTGACACAGACCGGGAACACTCGGCGCTAGGCGTTATAGGTTTGGCATGAGGGGCGAGGCCGGAAACTGGAAGTACAGTTGATACGTCGCTTAGATTTCTGAATGCCAGCACTGAGTCAAGAACGATCATCATGCACATGGCCGGACTCACTGAAAATCGCAGAACGGTACATATCCCCCATCAAGTTGGCACGAGTCCGTCCGATGGTCGGTCTCCTTCACGGACAAATTTCCCCAACCGACAATCCCCGGGGGGGTTCCGAATGTAAGACCATCACTCGGCTACGGAAGATGCGTCTGCAAGTCACGGTGAGAGTCACACGGTCCGACTCACGCGCCGACAGCTCGCTGGTTCCCCAAAACAAAATTAAGGCCGCTCAGCAATGTTCATCAGTCAACGAGAATCGTTTAACACTGTTCATCTGAATTCACCTGCCCTGCAGCGTACTGGATTCCGAACCGGCACGAACACGTTTATCTACAGCCACTGGGACAAGTTTTCGCTCTGTCAAAAGAGGGCGTAACGTTGATGGGCGTAAGTTCTGTTCCCTTGCATCATCACCGGCGTGCAAGTGTTGGCGTGATGGTCCACCAAGACTGAGTGTTTCATCTTCATGTGCTTCAAAGCCAGTCGAAAAAAAAACATTGGGGAAGAGACACACGCGAGTGTCATCGTGTCAGCGGCAGTTCATACGCCGGCTGCAACTTGAAGTCGTAAATAAACGGTACCTGGCAACCCCGCAGCCCCCGCTTTCATTTCGCTTCTCTGACGTGCGGGCGCGTTTGGGGCGATGCGCGTCCCCGCGACCAACCTATTGGGAAAAGGCAGTCATAGCAGTGGTACCATGCAACGAAACTGAGCGGCGAAACAATAAAGATGCGGGGGAATATGAGCATTTCTACCAGGCCAATTTGGGTCACGAAGGATCCAGCGACGTGGTGGGTAACGGGCAATTACGAAACATGGGGGAACAAGCGTGCGGAGAACGACCAAAACCGGCGCCGAAAAACATGACAACGACAGCGGCACTGCCAGACAGCTCAAGGTGACTGAAACACACGCCGTAGGTAGGCAAATAACATTAGCATCCTGAAAATACGCGACAGGCGGAACGGACTCCCGAAGACCAGAAAGGAAATGCATGTACAAAGCTACCAACAAACCGAGTTCCCACGATCTGGCAACATTTATTCATCGAAAGTCCTGTAATCACGCGCACAGGTGCGCTGCTACGGACTAATAGCATCACAATGAAACTCACCGAGGACACATCCAAACAAAATATCTGGTCCGAAAATTAACAAGGAATACGGCCCGACCCTCCAAGGACCCGACAATCGCCTACAATCGGATAATGTTTAGGACGCGGGTCACCGAAGACAATCCGCTGACAAGTTTCCAAGAGATAGAAACAGAGGAAGATGGGTCACCCGAATCAGATCTGGACACTGCGATAATGCCCGGACAGACTGCGATACGCGGCCCAACTGCCCGCTTCAGATCAGAAATTCGGTTACTATAATGCGGTAGAAGTATTCGCGGGTTTTTTTTCAGGGAACCAGAACGGTTCTGGTTCACAGCGTGTCCGTTTCTATGGAGAATAAGTAAATTTACGCTCGACCGCTTAAACGCAGCCAACCCATAAACCTGTCGTGTCCCTGTGATGCCATTGAAGCAGGAGAGGGCCGCGGAGGGACCAGAATGGCACCAATAGATTGAGTCCGGGCTATGCTTTATTTGCGTTTCCCTAAAAATTTCACTGGAAAATTGATACTGTCCATGTCGCGTACAGCAGTGATGGGTGTAAATCGATACGAGCGCAATGAAAACACAAGAGCTCGACGGACCGGGGAGAAGAAACCACCTTGTTCGAGTCGACGCCGAGTGCCGCTAATCGACGCCGATCGCACGTCGAGTCTGTATCTCATTCTTAGTGTTTTAGGATCGGTAGATATGGATGAATGGATACTCACACAGCTTATATCCGTATAGAATTTGGAATAGCCGGACGACCGTTCGGAACACGGGCTTCGGATGCAGTGCGAACAGTCGTGGCGCAAGCCTCAGTTTTCGAAGGGTGTTAGTGGGGTTACCCTCCGTCTGCGGCTAGATCATCCTTGATAACTGCTAAACCGCATAATGTCAGCATTCCCCTCGATTTGATTTTCAGGGAGCAATTTCGACGGCAGATTTCGTCCGTAAGGGAAACGACCAAATATATCAGTCAGAAAAGACTTACCCAGCCCGTCAACCACTCAACATCGACAGTGTCTGCATTCTTGTCCAACGTCGTAGAGACCTCCCAATGGACCTATTTTGTGGTTTGATGAAGCACTGGCGGTCGTGTCGAGACTCCGACCGTACCGAGTCCGAAATACATGTTCGATTTTGGTTGTGCGTGCCGTCATGCCGAGTCGGAGGATGAATCTGGCTTGAGTGTACCAAAATTTCCCACGTTCTAGTTTGCACAGTAAATCCACTCAAGCTCCAATGCTGTTAATACGACAGGGCTCAACCTAGGGAGCGAAAGGAACAGGAAGAAAGTAGTGAATTCCGCCATCACAGTGGATACAACGATCCTCGACGTTGCAGAACCGGTGCCAGTGAACGCAAGACTCGGAATTGAGGGAGAAACCTCGGGTTTCTCGCACTTATACTCCCACCACCATAGCGTTACTGTAACCCACTCCAACGGCAACATCGGAAAAAAAAAAGGCAGGATAGCCGGTGGAAATAAAAAAAAGCGCTATTATAGTACATTCGACGAGCTCGCCAAATCATCGAAAAAATGTCGTTCGGTCGTAATCGTGTCGTAAATTATGCTTTCGACTCCTTCTCGTCGTCTTCGTGGACCTCGATGGAGTCGCCTTCCAGCATTGCATCGTCTTGTCCGCCTCCCTCTTCGAACGCGGTCTTGTGTTTCTCAAATTGGGACGAATGGTGTCTGTGAGCAAGGGGAACGCGACCCCGTGATCAATACGCGAACTCGCGAGTGGCAAGAGACTTACTCGGGCCCGAAGATCGTCATCAGGATGACATACGCGGCAACGGTACCGATGAATATCCCTTGTACCGTCGCATAATCTGGAACGTTCTTGATCTTGCCGTGGACGATGATGTTTGTCCTCAGATGGTTTCCGCCAGCTAGACCAGACCATATCCACATGTTAGTATCTTGTTTCAAGTCACCAACGAACGTGAAGCGACACGCACTCGCTTCAATTTGAGCAGATGCAGAAGATACCATCTGGGAACACTGAACGACATATTCTCTGACAAACGAGGAAGACTCACGTTACCAAGCTGATAAGCTATGCCAGGGAACGACGCCCTAAATGCAGGAGGCGATAACTCTGCGAGCTGAATTGGGATCTAAGCATGCCATATCCAGCTTAGTCTACTCATATATTACCGAAAGGACGAGAAAAAAGACGTACGACTCCCCATGCACCCTGAACACCAAACTGGACAAAGAATGCGCCTGCCGAAAGGGAACTAAAGCTTTCTGGAATGATCCACAACGGTATGAAGGCTGAGAGGTACAGCACGGCGGTCAGCAATCAGCGATCGGCATATAATCTGACCCGGAAGACGAACCGCCAACGAGTAATACCGCGATACTAAATGGGACAACGAGTCAACAGGGACGCGAGAATATAACCAGAGCGTACTTACACAATTGTGAGACGACGCCCAATGTATTGACTGGTGTAGCCAGCGACTGTACCACCGCTGCATCGGACCAAAGAGGGCGTTAAGCAGGTAAGTTCGGATTATCAGCGACGATAGAACCCACGCAATGGCTCCCTATCATTCTTATTAGCACAGATGGAATGGATGATGAGAAAATGCTGCATACGCAATTTCCGATGATGGTAGCAATTGTGGCGTCATGAGCATTGAATCCTTTGGTCGTC
Organism: Neotropicomus parvogracilis; assembly: GCA_038088955.1. Lineage (NCBI taxonomy): Eukaryota > Fungi > Basidiomycota > Agaricomycetes > Boletales > Boletaceae > Neotropicomus > Neotropicomus parvogracilis. The sequence goes on from JBBPJX010000351.1 coordinate 12,258, forward strand.
TCGAGATAGGTGGGGTACAGATCCTACATTTGAAAGAAAACACCAAGGAGCGTAAGTCCCCGCTTATCGTCCATGAAAGACAACCTTCGCATACTTGAGAACCATGAGACAAAAAGTTGAAGCCTGCGACGAGGAAACACGGGCAATGAATAAATTTCCCACGCAGGTCGGATATGAACCGGCCGCGCGCTTACCACTCATAAGCAAGACAGCATAGATGCAAAGCTTCCAATGACTCTTCAGCATTTCTTTGGTTTCGTGCAAGAAGATCTTGGTCTTGTCGGTGGTGGTCGTCCCTTTCTCCCTCTCCAGAGCCTTGGCACGCAGGAAGACCTCCGATTCAGGCAAAAGCGTACGGAGCATGGCAGCAAAGAACGTGACACCAGAACCGAACCAGAACAGCGTCCGCCAACTCTGGCTCGCATGTGGTACGACGGTCAGGTTGATGACGGAGGCAAGGAGGTAACCGCATGCATATCCTTGTTGGAGAACGCCACTCGCGAGACCTCGGACCTCGACAGGAAGATTTTCCAACGCTGACGAGGCGGCAGGGCCCCAAATGCCACCCATGGCGATGCCAAACAAGGATCGTACGCCGAGGAATTGGGCATACGTATTGACGAAACCACTCGCAAGGGAGAAAACACAGCAGAGTATAAGGTTAAAGATAAGAGGCCATTTGCGACCGAAGCGGTCGGATATGATACCAAATATAACCTGGGGTGGGATCGGTTTCAAAAGTTGCAAGGCTGGAAAACGGAGACTCACAGCACCAGCTGATCTGAAGAGCAAGGTGAGGGTGATGGCGGTCGTCTAGGTAGGCTATTAGCCGTGGGAGTAATGGAAACGGGACGATGACGATGAAATCTCACAATGCTCTGCTTTGCCACGCCGAATTGCGTGGCGAGCAATGGAAGCGTCAAGGACACGGTGAAGAAATCGAGAGCATCACAGGTCCACGCGAGCCAGCTATCGAGTCCCTGTAAGAGCGAGTCACCACAAAGAGAAAACCGGACACACCCAACCCAGAAATGAGCCCATTGAATAGGCTTGAGTGTCAAAAGGGCCTTGAAGGCGCCAGAGCTGCTTGGGTTTTTCTCCCTCCGGGGGACGAGGTTGGCAATGAACCGAGGCGCCATGAGAGCCTAGGAAGAAGAGGAAGGCGGGATGGCTGGCAGAGCTCCGGGAATGAAGAGTCTCGGATATTTAATAAAGGGCCCTGGGAGGGGCGCAATAATAAGCTCGACTATACTTATGTGCATCGTCAGCGAACAGGCACACGCCTCCAGCGACCCAAATGCAGCATTAGGCTCCAGTCTCCTACTCGCGATCAGTGACAACGCCAATGTTACGGCACGACGAACCAGCTGACCATGTGAGCTCGCTTGTCCGGTACCTTGGTTCCAATAATTCCGCAAATATAATCGCCATAGCACCACTGGGGGCGTGCGCCCATGGTTGGATAGCGTTCGAAGCATTCATTTGTCAACTGAGCTCAGCGTCGTCCCTGCACCCTTTGAATATGTGGGAGGGGGCTCAAGGTGGAGTTAGGTGGAACTGACCTGGCATTCTCGTGACTGATCATGATTCCCAAGTTCATATGTACTTCCAATCAGGGTCCGAGTCCAGCTCCAGTGAAAATTTTACAAAAGGCCGGGTCGTTGAGGACTCATCGCAAAGACACGCATGTAGCTTCCGGGTTTTTACGAGATTCGAGTAAATAATAATGAAACTTAACGACCCTGCGATCGGTGAGTTGACACAGTAGATTCTACTTGAAACGCACGGAACTTGAGTTCTGTCAAACACCTCCACACGTCTGCAGCAGACTGGAACGACCGGGTCAGAGTTGGCATAGCCGATGTTGTACTCGTCATCTAACAGGGACGACCGGGTTCTTGAATTACCCGAGAATGATCTGGATCATTCAAGGGTGACAGTAACGTTCTACTTCACGTCCGCCTCCCAACAGTACTCAAGGTGTCGCGCGTGTACTGGTATACTTATCGCACGACGCAATAGTACTGGTCATGAAGCAGAAGTCCGATTACCACTCTCCGATTAACTCAAAGGTAACCCAGGACGACCAGCCAACAAGTGCATCATGTGCAGTGACCTAGCATGACATTCCATATCACTGATATCTCCGAGGGATCGGGCTGTACGGCCCACAACCACACAGCCGCGCCAATTTTTTCATTGGATCGACATAGAATTGAATCATGTCACCGCTTCGCTTTCTTCCTTCGCGTAGGGTCCTTCGACCCTCCTTCTTCACCTCCGGTCTCCGCCTTCCGCTTCTGTCTCAGGACAGGCCCACTTTTAACGCTCACGATAGAGGCCCCTGCTTTTCCTTGCGTAAGTTTCGTAACCTGGGCCTCCGCAGCAGTCCAGTCTGTGCCTGCATCATTGATGGCATACCTGCGAAACGCGACCAGACCGTCAGCCAACATCCCGGCCACTAAACCCGCTATAAAAACAGAATGTTATTTATAGGATGCTGTCCACCGCAGCCAATAGATCATCTCTCTTCATTTGTGAGAGCTGTTAGGGCGGCGATGGGCGGCGGGAGTGGGAGACCGATGACAAAAGGAGTACACAAATTGGGATGGGACTTACTTGCTCAGATCAAGCGATTCAATCATCTCGCGCTGTTTCTCGCGTAGAGCTCGCGTCACTTCATTGCCCGCTTCGTCGAGTTCGTCTTCAACACTGGTTTCGATGGGTTGCCATGATTTCGGCACCTCATTACTGCCACCGCCGCCTTCATTACTGTCGCACATGCGTGACGCCGAGCTTCCGGGCGGGGGTACAGTTGGGATGTCCGCTCCGATAGCTTCCTTCTGTATGCCGGTCAACTTTTTACTGATCTTGCGCATGAGCTTGTTGAACAACGCTAATGCTTGGGACACGGGAAGCGACAACTCTTTCTGTTGACCAAGACCGACGTCGGCAATTGATCTGTCATCACCATCATGACAGGCTAACAGATACACTTACCTCCACTTCCTCAATCGACTTTCTCTGGAGGCCCATGCCGAGAAGTATCGATGCTTGCACGGCAGACAAACTGACATCCTCTCCTAGCCGTTTGTCAAAGTAGAGGAAGGAGACTGAGGGCAAGAGGTCGAGAATGACATGATAGTCGACCATATTATTAGCGTATGAGTCGAGACGTTTGAGATCGAATGGTGTCATGAGAAATGAGAGCTCGGATGAGGTAATTGCTGGCGGCGGAGTTGAGGAAGAATGTACAGGAGGAGCAGAGAGGTGCATACCTCGTGAACTGGAGAGGGTGTCACTCTCACCACCTCGCTTGACTCCCGCATTTGCAGCCTCGAGGATGCTCAACGCGGTCACACTCCCAAACTCTCTGAATTTGAAAGAAAGCAATGATAGGAAGCGTTTTCTGAAGTCTACCACGTCATGGTTACTTCTATAATTTGCACGTGGGTGTTCCGCTCACCCTTTGCGAACTCGCCCAGCCACTCGAGGCCATTCCCGGCGGAGCTATTTAGCCCCCGAACCATCACGCATGTATGTTCTCCCGTGAGTTCGGACTGCGTTTGCCGAAGGTAGAGAGGTGCGAAGCCCGCACGCTTCCAGAACCTGTTATCAGCAGAGTTGATCAACAGAAGGCAAAGCGAAGCGAGTACACCGTGCATTCGCTATTTCTCAAGCTAAGAGAAACAACGCACCTTAGCAGCTGAGGGGTCAACCCGTATGAAACACCCAGGTAATCCAAACTCTCCGGTTTCCTCTCCGAGAGCCGCTGGAGCAATGGCGGCATCACATCTGCCGGGCGGATGGTAGGGTGATCAGTTTGAAGGTCCGCATCCTTGTCGGAACGAAACCGTAATGACACCGATCACACGACGAGTCAGGCCAGACGATTAGTCAGAGGTAGGTAAGCGTACTGGATCGATCAATGTGACATCGGGATAAGTCGGTTCAGAGAGGCTGTTCTCGGAAACGTCGAAGTATTCTCCGCTGTAGAACGAGTTGAGAGCTTTGAGAGCTCGAGAGCCATACCCCATCTGTGCCGCGCACGAAAAAGAAGAATTTCCACATCAGCCCTGTTTGGAAAATACCAATGGCGAAGCCGAGCACCAATGGAGATTACGGTGCAGGCTACTAGAAACGGCCCGAAATGATAAAAAGAGGCCATCACTCACATTTGCATAGTCCGGATGGGTCGCGATCCTGACGATGCGTGCGCCACTCAACGTGCCAAACTTGCTCTCCTGGAACTGCTGCGCGACGATCCAGGGAATCATATCACCCCCTGCTCGCAAACCCCTGCTTAGGCCCTCCATGATCGCAGCTTTACTAATGTTGCCTTCGAGCGCGACCTGAAGCACTACGAGTGGTTCCGGGAGATGGGATTCGTCGTCTTTGAGAGGGGGGAGCAATACGAAAAGATGGTGTGCGGGAGCATCCGACATGAGTTGGAGGTCGTTGGGTTGGTTTTTGTAATGAGAAGCAACATAAAGAGCCATCATCCGCTGAAGGAACATCTCCGAAGCGGGGTGGTAACTGAACAGTGTATCCCGCGAGACATAGAATAGCTCGCACGCAGATGGATGGGGACATCCCTGTGCAGAAGCAACAGCAGACTTGGAGGAAATGGTAGCATCTAGACATAGGATGCTATTCAGCCATTTTTCAATTTTATCTCCAGCGCCATAACGAATTGGAGTCTCGAGTTTGATTTCGCGCAGCGTTCGCGTTTTTGGGGTATTGGAATGGTCTGCAACCGACTTTTTGGAGGCGGACATAGCTGTGACGGAAGGATCTACGGCAGTGGCATCTTTGATGAGAGAGGGTCGAGCGCTCTCGCGCAACTGTTGTATGAGTTTAAGAGAAAGGGAGCGACCGGTGCCTTCGTATCCGTTGATAGTTGACGCCATAAAGACGAGATATGGCCCAAGCAGGTTGCGTACAAGAGGAAGAGGGATTGCTGCGGCCTCGTCGATGATGACGAGTTCGGCCTGACCTAAGACGTGGGCATCTTCAGGTTGGATGTACTGTACGAAGGTGAGGGTAGGAAATTGTTGATTAGCAAACGCAGCTCACTTGGATAGTTTGACGATGCTGGCGGAAGACATTGACCCTAACAATAGCTTTATTAAAATCGGGGTTCGTACTCTGCAATATGTCGTAATCAAGATGCTCTTCATACCCCAAGGCATCCAATCCTTTGAAGACGAACTCAAACAATGTCTTCAGGTTCTCTGGGCTTGGACTCGTCACAAAAATGTTCGAATACCCATGCGCCAGTGCAGCTGTGATTGAGAGACCCAATGCTGCAGACTTGCCCCGTCCTCGTGCGGCTGTTAGCGTCACGGTTGAGGCAAGAGTCTTTTCTGAAATGGCATCCACAAAAGTGAGGAGGGCTTGCGCTTGATCTATCGTTTTTGCGAGCTTAACAAGATCGCCAACGGGCTTGGTTTCGGCCAAGTTATCTTTAAGGCCCTTCAGCTCCATGTCAGCCTTTCCCTTGCTACGTTCCTCTTCTATCGGCGATATATCCTTCCCTTTTGATATGGGAAGCACGTTTAGCTCATCGTCCAAGACC
>JBBPJX010000352.1:0-17817 GCA_038088955.1 Neotropicomus parvogracilis
ATTGTATCACGGCGAATCTGTTGTCCTCCGCTCCACCTGCCCTAAATAATGCCGTTGTCAAGCCTCCCATGATATTAATTTGCCTGATGGCATCCACCCACCCCCTATAAAGACCTCAACCGCTGCCACCCTTCCTTCTTTTCGCTCTCCGGATCCGTATTCCCATTCACGCTCACGAGAATGTCTTCCAATGTGCAATCGGTCCTGGCAGAACAAAAGTCAACCGACTATAGCTCCCGTTGGTTGTTTACCCCTCCGGTTGACCAGAATCTGATTCTCATTTTTATAGTCGTGATTGCTATCGCAATCAGCTATGATTACTGTAAGATTCATTCTGTAATCTCGTTCCGTCGCGTTGAACTGACCTCCTTTTCATCAAGGCCTCACATTTTCGAAAGAGGTAGTGTGCGAGCGTTTACCATCAGAAGTATTTCTCCTAGTTGACGATTTTCATAGGTGACTTATATCTGGGTCCGTAGTTGACGTCTCTACCAGTTATCATGGTGTATATAACCCATCTCAGACAAGACCATGGACCTGGGTATCCACACTGTATCTTTTTGTGCGTTCTTTCTTTCGATTGCTTCGTATCTTCAAACCATTTATATTAGATCCGTTATGCGGGATATCTTTCTGTCATGTACGTTGTACAAGTTAAAATGCTCGTCAAGCGTTGACTCATCTCTGTCATTCAGTGTCGCAACACTTAGTACGCCCATGATATTGATTCTGGTGGTTCAAACTAATGGAATGTGCATAAAGTTGGCAGTAGTTTCATACCAGGCCCAATAGTGGTATGACATTCTTCCCCTGTATCACTCACTCAAACACTGAAAATGCACCAAACAATGTTAGACGTAAGTAGCCAGGTTTTCACCAGAGACTTAACGGTTGTTGATACATGCCGACAGTTGTAAGCATTCTGAATGGCCGCTTCCATATCTGGGCTAATTCGAATACTTTGAAGGTGATGTAGTTTATCTTCTGGGAAATTGGGCTTATCCGATTTTCTGGGCGGGTGCAGATTGTGAGCATCACGGAGATTCATACATTGACGAAACATGACAACAATGATGATTGCAGTGGTGATGATCCTTCGCGTATATGCGATGTATAATCGGTCAAGGATCATTCTGGGCACCCTGCTCTTGATATACATCACCGAACTCGTCATCCTCCTTGTCAGCAGTGGCATCTACAGCGATCCAAAGTACGCTCCTGGTACGTGTCAAACGAAGTTGAGTGAACTACGCCGTCCTTTACTTTTCGGAACGCTACCCTACAGTGTCGACTATGCAACTACTTAATATCACGATGTGCAACATCATATACAATACGCAGACATGGAACAACGCATCCACGATCATGCAGTTTATTCTTGGCACCGTCATGTGCATCTTGGTGGCTTTCCAGTTCGCGCAGCATTGGTTCCAGATGTACCGCACAACGCGTAAATTGCAGTTGAATAAGTATATGCGTCTCCTCATCCGTGATGGCCTCTTGTATTACCTCGTGTACGTCCCGTCCCCTCTTCCTTTTGGTTGTCAAAATTGATGACACGGATCGACACGCTGCGATAGCACCCTATTTTATAGTCTCGCCAACTTGCTCGGGATCCTCGGTAAGATCCCCTTGGGGTTGCCAATACAAATCCTCCAAGCCTCTTATGTGCCGCTGTATACGCTCACGCCGCGGTTAGTCCTGGGCATGCGGGAGCTGTACGCAATTGACAGCGAGGGCCATTGGAACCGGGACATTGACACCGGGTTTGGTTTGTCGAATGGCAGTGTCGGCAGGTCAACGACAATCGCGTTCGCAGAAGCCGGTGGGGTCGGGGGATCTGAGGACGCCACTACAGAAGAGATTGCATTAGAAGAAATGACGGAGGTTAGCGGCAGGTAGCCAAGTTCCTTTAGATATCGGACTGGGGTGTTGCGGATACTGTATGTATGTAAGTACTAGTAGTAGTTACTCGAGGATATTTATGTATGTATGTGTCATAGCCTGTAGTCTGAGGGAGGCATGCCTATCCCCATCGCTCCCATGGAATCTCCATTCATTAGTACCCCACCAGTCGCCTCATGCATCTGGATCATCGATACCCGCACCTTCCATGAACTCTATCGCTGTCGTCGGCTTCCACGCTGCTGTAGTGCGACCCTAATCAGCTTGACAAGCCGAACCCCTTCCTGACGCCATTAAGCGACCCAATGGACCGAGTTCGTCGGTGTAACCTACAGTAGATAAACCTCGAAGACGGGCTCAGGTCCGAGAAACCCAATCTATTGTCGAATGAGTACTGAAACGACCAAGCCCGGTCACCTTGCTACATGTTTGGAACTAGACTTACAATATCGTACATGGGGTTTGTGACGATCTGCTCTTTGAACGGAAATTCAGAACTCTGGCCGACATACGGTTGGGGTTCCGCAACAAGCTGAATCCTATCTCCAGGTTGGACTGCCACAGCCATTGGCTTATGATCGGGGGAGGTGCCATGTGAGATGAGTATCTGGTTGCAAGCAGTGGTTTGAATATGCTAGCCTTTATCTTCGTTTGTACCGTGACTCGACCTTCGCCGATCACGGTGTGTCCCCACTACTTCTAGCTCGCCTTGTCAGGGCTGTTCGATTCGTCAGTGAACATGTAGCGATACCAAGCAGCGGCGTTCATCACCGCTAGTCCCACTCCAACCAAGTAACTCGGAATGGTTGGCATGATGTTCCTTAGTTAGTAATAGACTCCCAGCTTTGACGGTACGACTGGAAACAACTATGAAATCCATTCGATGTTATGATCCTGTGTCAGGTGTGTGCGGTAACAAGTAACCACAAGTAGAGTGGTGATTTCAAGGATCTTTTGTACTTGCCTGGCATTCTATTCTGTATTCTGGCGTGGGCCTAGGTGTGATCCCTGGAGAAAGGGTGTAAACAATCCATGGGAAGACATTAGATAAAAGCTGTATAGTAATAACGATACCCTGTACCTGTACCCAGTTACTCGCTATCCCACTCCGCAGCTAGCGAACGTGGCAGGTTGCCGTACGAACAGCCCACTGATGGCTCTGTGGAAATTTTTAGATAAACATGTCAGATGCAGATATTCAAAGCTCCGCCGATCCTTGAATTTGGGATTGTAGTGGCTGCGCTAAGGGTAGCCGGTGTCTTCCGTTCTTGGTGAGCCAGCATGTCAAGGGTCTGTCAGTAATGCTGAAGCGGAACAGAAAATAGAGGCGAACCACCTGAGTTGCTACCAGAGAGCAGAATCAAACTGTCCGTCAAGGTGCACTGTTGAAACTTCATTGCCCATCCCCTTATTGTCCAAGCGGTCGATGATTAAGTAGCCGTCATTTGTGTTTGGCCTTAGTACGGGTTTGTTTTGAGTTACGATTTCTTCAGCCCTGACGGTTATGTCCTGCTTTCTTTCGCCTGATTTTGATAGGATGGTTGATTGCGAAACTGCAGCAACGGTGATCATGCTTGCGACACCGAATACCGCAGTCCGCACAGGGTCAATCGGTACAAATATGACGGTGATGTCCTGCTTTCTCTCGCCTGGCTTGATAGGATGGTTGATTGCGAAACTGCAACATAGCTTCGAAGCCCAAGGATTATTCAGGTCGATCACACTTGCGACACCGAACATCACAGTCCACACAGGGTTAATCGGTACAAATTTATATCACTGCGAACCGGTTGTCCTCCACTCCATCTGCCCTGGAGGCACATAAATAATGGCGGTGATATGATGCTGTTGTTAAACCTCCCAGGATAGTACTTTGTCTAATGGCATCCCAGTGGTTCGTACCTGCCCCCTATAAAGACCTCGACCGCTGCCCTTCCTCCTTTTCACTCTCCGGATCCGCATTCCTGTTCACGTCCACGAGAATGTCTTCTGATGTGCAGTCGGCCCTGGCACAACAAAAGGCAAACGACTATGGCTCCCGTTGGTTGTTTACCCCTCCGGTCGTCCGGAACCTGATTCTCATTTTTGCAGTCGTGATCATTATCGCAATCAGTTATGATTACTGTAAGATTCATTCTAAACTCTCGTTCCGTCGTGTTGAACTAACCTCCTTTCCATCAAGGCCTCATATTCTCGAAAGAGGTAGTGTGCTAGCGTATACCATTAGAAATATTTCTCCTGGCTGACGATCTTCGTAGGTAACTTATATCTGGGTCCGTAGTTGACGTCTCTACCAGTTATCATGATATATATAACCCATCTCAGACAAGACCATGGACCTGGGTATCCACACTGTATCTTTTTGTGCGTTCTTTCTTTCGACTACTTCGCATCTCCAAACCATTTATATTAGATCCGCTATGCGGGATATATTTCCGTCGTGTACGTTGTACGAATTAAAATGCTCGTCAAGCATTGACCCATCTCTGTCATTCAGTGTCGCAGCACTTAGTACGCTCACGATATTGATTCTGGTGGTTCAAACTAATGGAATGTGCATAAAGTTGGCAGTAGTTTCATACCAGGCCCAACATTGGTATGACATTCTTCCCCTGTATCTCATCTATTACTCACTCAAACACCGAAAATGCACCAAACAATGTTAGACGTAAGTAGCCGGGTTTTCGCCAGAGACTTGACGGTTGTTGATACATGCCAACAGTTGTAAGCATTCTGAATGGCCGCTTCCATATCTGGGCTAATTCGAATACTTTGAAGGTGATGTAGTTTATCTTCTGGGAAATTGGGCTTATCCGATTTTCTGGGCTGGTGCTGATTGTGAGCGTCACGGGATTCATACATTGACGAAACATGACAACAATGATGATTGCAGTGGTGATGATCCTTCGCGTATATGCGATGTACAATCGGTCGAGGATCATCCTGGGTACTCTCCTGTTGATATACATCACCGAACTCGTCATCCTCTTCGTCAGCAGTGGCATCTACAGCGATCCAAAGTACGCTCCCGGTACGTGTCAAATGAAGCTGAGCGAACTACGCCGTCCTTTACGGAACGCTACCCTACAGTGTCGACTGCGCAACTACTTGATATCACGGTGTGCAACATCATATACAATACGCAGACATGGAACAACGCATCCACGATCATGCAGTTTATTCTTGGCACCGCCATGTGTGTCTTGGTGATCGTCCAGTTCGCGCAGCACTGGTTCCAGATGTACCGTACGACCCGCAAATGGCAGTTGAACAGGTACATGCATCTCCTGATCCGTGAAGGCCTCTTGTATTTCCTCGTGTACGTCCGGTCCCTCTCACATTTAGTTTACAAAACTGACTAAAGACGACACGGATCGACACGCTGCGATTAGCACCCTATTTTATAGTCTCGCCAACATGCTCGGTATCCTCGGTAAAATCCCCTTGGGGCTGCCCACACAAATCCTCCTGGCTGCCTCTTATGTGCCGTTGTATACGCTCACGCCACGGTTCGTCATGGGCATGCGGGAGCTGTACGCGATCGACTGCGAGGGCCGATGTAACCGGGACATCGACACCGGGTTTGGTTTGTCGAGCGGGGTAGGGCACGGTGTCGGCACGACGATAGGAACGATCGCGTTTGCGGAGTGCGGCGGGGTCGGGGGATCCAGATCAGAGGACGCCACTACAGAAGAGATCGTAGTAGAAGAAAGGAAGGAGGGCAGCAGCAAGTAGCCAAATTCTTTTAGATATCGGACTGAGACGTCACAGATACTGTATATATCTATGTAAGTTTCGAGTCAGTATTTACTCCGAAGATATTTATATATGTACCGTGGCCCGTAATTTGAGGGACGTGTTGGAGATACAGACTTTTCCACATACTCTTCCCTAGCTTACCATATACGGACGTTCATTTACCCGCGCGCCTCGTGACGCGTCTTTTCCTCCAGCCTCTCATTCACGACTGGAGGTAAGCTACGCCCGTATTCACTTACTACCATACATACTGATGTACCTAGGACTTAACTGTCCTTTCCATAGCTCGCTCAGCCGACCGTTCGGTCATGTTCTCTAATAGGACGCCTGCTAGGCCTGTCGCCAAAACTCCTGACGAATTTCCATTCACTCCACTTCCATTAGTACCCCACCGGAGTCGACTCGTGCGTCCGGATCATTAATACCCCCGCCTTTCATAAACTCTATCACTCCCATTGGCTTCCACGCTCCTGCAGTGCGCCTCCCTCCTTGAAAACCGAACCTCTTCTCGGTGCCATTGAGTGGCCCAATGGATCGAGTTCGTCGGTGCAACTTACAGTAAATATACCTCAAAAACGAGCTCAGATCCGAGAAACCCAATCCGTTGGCGAATAAGTACTGATACAACCAGATCCGATCACCTTGCTACATCATGGTTCGCCTTGTCGCTCGCTATTGGCACGAGAAGACGTAGCATCTTGACTCAATACAAGACGTGTACCTGAGCATATTCTTCTGATTCTCCACAGACGAGCGACTACGATAATTCCCTCGCTCGATCACTCTGAGCTTCTACTAATCCCATTACTTCTCACCGACGGGAACGAATTTCCATAGCTGGTTTTTATGTGGCGTCTGCTCCTGGAGGACTTCGAGAGTGACCTATATCGTAAAGAATCAAAACATCAAAATTCCACCACCGACACACCTCCCGCACAGGACAGTGGATATCATCAGGTTTGGTGACACTCCATACCAAAGGCGGTGTAGAGTCGGGCAGCCGGATTCTGGCGTTTTTTTTATAGTCCGGAATGTCGGCAGCGACAGAAACAGAACCCAGGGACTCTGACACTGACGCGTAGCCCTTGTCCTCTTTTACGATTATCCAGGCGAAGGAGGTGGGTTGACACCTCCGATCACGTTCCCGTTATCGTCCCTGGAGAACAGGGGCGGTTGGGCTAGGTCGAAATGGCAGCTTCCGTCCTCCGGACACCCTTCGACAGCCCACTGCAAAACAGAAAGACCGATCAGCGTGTCGAGCTGTCGAACTGGAAAGAGGTACGATGGACAAGGTGAAAGTCGGCTCCGAAGGGAATCAGACTTTCAGTATTATAGCTAGCGTTTGTGACGACCTGCCGCTCACCGTCCGGATTCTCCACACCAGCCAGTGGTTGGGGTCCCCCAACAAGCTCGATGACATAGGATGTCCCGGGTGATATTCTAACCATTGCTTTATGATTAGGGGCGGCGCTATGTGAGACCGGGACGCGAGAACCCTTGGTAGGGGACAACCCTCAGTGGATCGGGCAGTGCTAGGTTAGGGCGATGAGCTCGAATACGGTGCCTTGCCATCAGGCCGAGGAGTGAAAGGGTGCATCCATGTGATATGCAGGCGGATTGGTATGATGCCATACAGGTGCAATCTTCTGTGATCATGTTGCTGGCGGCGGAGCACTGGCACGTTATGAACTTGATGTGGACAAATCCGCCGTACGAGGTGTGCCATGTTTAGGCTGTACAGTCAAGAGAAAACCCGGGGCTTCTTCGTGGTCTGGGGCTCGAACCTGTTCGTTACTTCGATTTCAAGAGGTTGGACTTGTACATACATACTGTCGGAGATGGACTCCGCACACTCGCTTACTTTTCTTTTCCTAAATTACCATATACAGACACTCGTTTACCTGCGCGCCATGTGATGCACCTTTCCTCCTGGCTGGAGGTAGGCTAGACTTATTTCCCACTTGCTACCGCACGCACTGATGTACCTAGGTCTCAAAAGTCCCCTTCTCTAGCTCTGTCGACCCGGTCGTTCCGTCATACACACATGTCCTATGTTGCCAATGCCCTACTTCCGAGTCGTGGACGCATGCATTGCTAGACCCAATTACATGCCGATTCCCGAAGATCCCGAGCACTTGCCCCTGCCAAATGCCTAACGCGAGCAAGGTCGGCTTGGAGCATGATGAAGGGAGCAGGGTCGGGATGGGGTGATTAAAAACCAACTAACAAAGTTGCTCCTCGCGTACACCCCATGACTAACCTGAAAAACACTGTTCACTGAGCTCAAATTCTTTCCCCTATCGTATACTCCACGTCTTCAAAGACGCGTTGCAATTGTAAACGAGGGCTGCCCACGGGCGTTAAATCGATTCCAACACCTATCGTCCACCTCAAAGAGAGCGGCGACCTCAATTCCGATAAATCACGTCGACTACATCGTCACGAAATGGTAGGAAAGCGGTCCTCGTAGTCCGATATGATGATCGCCTCCAACGCGTTCACCTCCCTCACGGCCATGATGTTCTAGAAAAAAATTTCACGTATCAGCGCGAGCGCGAAACGAGATCGACGACCGGCTTACATCGACCAGCTCGTTTGGCGTCGCGTTGAGTGCTAATTGACACCACCTTGAAAGGCCGGGGAGTATGCTAGCCAGACGGACCTTGATGTCACCCTTGGTTTCAGCGGTCGTAACTGCTTGGACAGCGTCATCCGTCCTCGGTGGTGCCTCCCCTTCTTGCTCGTTTGGCACGTTGATAGCGCTGGCGGTGTCAACAAAGACGCGTGCTGAGAGACCGTCCATTAGAACCTCTGTCGCGCGATCGAGCGCGCAGCCAAAGGCATAGGCGAAATCCGGTCCCGATAGATAACGATGGGTCTGCGCAAACAACGGATTAAAGTGAGGGTCGACGTCCAACGTACCACGTGACGCGGCGAGTGAACTAGACATGCCCGCCGACAATGGCAGGTGGAGACGGTGCACAGAGGAGTTCGATGGTGATTGCGAGGCTCTGGAGCTGAGATCTGATTCGTGCGCATTAGAGGATGGAGGTGTTGGGAAGGCGGCAGGATGGGGCATCGGGCTTGCGATAGGAATTGCGGTTGCACGGGTCAGTCCGTCGGACGGTGAGTCAGAAGGAGCGATTGGTTCAATGTCGCCGTGTGTCAAGGAAGGACGATTTGGGTAGCGGGGTGAACGCGGACTTTTCGTGAGGGAACGACCAACACCATCATGAACTTCACTTTCTCGAGGCATCGAAGGAGCACCACCCTGTGCAAGGACATGGGCAGTTGTCTCTGGCGTTGGTGGAAGGAGGGATGACAAGAACCTGCGGGAATAATTAATCAATGGGGCGTCTGGGACAGGTTGGTAAAACCATGCCTCGCACTCAATTTGCTTCCTGTGCCATCCATTTCTACACGCCGTCGCACATCCATTACGAGCGTGAACAGCTCGGAGGATGAAAGTTGAGCTTTTAGTGATACACTGTCCATTAAAACGTCAGTATGAGCAAGAAGGATGGCGACGAGCACGAAGAGGTATGTGTAAAACACCAAGAGAACACGATAAACGCATATATATGCATCTCGTAGGCAGGTGTGGCCCAGTGCACGCTCGAAAATATATAAACCACTTACTCGTCGAATACGCTCTCTACGCTGCTCCTCACCCTCACAGCGACGTCTTTCCAACCCACATGTAACACCCACCAAGAAAGCGTGAGGAAGCGCAGCTCTGTTTCTTCAGGAATCGCATCAGATCCCTCGTCGTCTTCGTCGTCATCTTCGTCTTCACCAAGTACCCACGCGGGCCAGATTGATTCTACGTCCACAATCTTGGCAATTGCTTCCCTAGCGATGATTCCGCTTAAAGAAAAGTCGGATACTGCATCGCGTGCGCGTTCAGCACGCTCAGATGTACGGACGGAATCGATGTAGCGACTACGACCAAGGAGGTTGAGTTGAACTGCTGTGAAAAGAGAAAGTAGAGTGATCGTATACACCGTGGTCAACGCGCGCGTCAGCGCTATCAGAAAGGTTAGCCGGACGCACACGGTCAGCAAAGGCGGCCGCACCAAGTATTTTGACCTCGTTCCACAGTTGGCCCTTGGTTCGAGAACTCGCAGAGGTCACCGAATTTTCAATGTTGTGGCTGAGAGAGGAGCTTGATGATGTGATAGAATCCGAGAGCTGTGTTGGGGCGTCTGGTCGAGTAGCAGGTCCTCCAGAAGCCGACATATGCTCTATCCAGTTACCGGATATTGCAGATGTGCGATCATCATCGAGAGCGGATCCTGAGAGGTGGGAAAAGGAGAGAGAACCAGGATCGGAATGCGCGTCAGAGACGGAACTCATTTCGGATACGGACTGTGAGCGTGGTTGGCTCTGTGGGGGCTGAAGCGTACGAGAGCGGGAGGCACGTGAGATGGACTGCAGCTCGTTTGTGAGCGCTTCGACGTCCATTTCTTCGAGGACCTGGGAAGCAAGTGTGGGTATGAGTGCCATGATCGTGAAGCAGGCATCGTCGTGAGTCGATTGGAAGCGGCGTCGAAGACTGTCGCCGTCGGACTAACGTGAGGTGGCGAGCAAACCAGAGAACGAAGACGCACTTGTCCCTTGCTAGCTTGTTTCTGAGCATGTTGTCCTTCATCTCCTCCAACCTCCTGCTGGTATACGCACCAACGGCATACGAACCATATAGAAATGTGGCGGACTGGATGAAGCCTCGCCGTCGTTTATGCAGATATCGCTGAATCGCGTCCAACATGAAGTACGTCGGTCTTTGAGCCACACATTTCCTCTGCCATACTTGGTCGCTATAAAATTACGTAAGACTCCCTTTATGGATCACATGATCATCTAGTACTTCCGCCAGTAGATGCCATTGCATGTTCAAATGAGTTCGTCGTTTGGGATGAGACAGTGGAAATGTCTCGCAGACGCATCGACGCATCACCTGGAAGAGTACTCAGAGAGTGCACTGAACGTTTGGTACAACCTAAGTGGGAGCTACCTTACATGTTGTGGTGTTCAACCGTAGCAGGGTTCCCGCACTTTGTCGATAACATCGATTGAGGGCTACCTCCTTGTCTCATGGTAGGTGACTTTCATTGCTTTGCTAACGAGTCGTTCAGCTACCAGGTACAACCTCCTTGGGGACGAGACGGAACAAGACTTGCATCAACGAGTCCTGTTTCGCACTACCTGCAATCCTGGTTCGTCCAACATTGGTTGCGGACCGTGGAGCATGGTCATAAAATAAGGGCCGAACTTTAGATGTACCAAAGTTTGCTAGCGGCTTGCCACCCGCTGACGCGACGCCCGATGAGTCATTTAGGATAATTGGCCGCAGATTCACTCATTTTACTTGCCCAGCTACATGTGATTCCTGTATTAGATCGTGCCTACGCTTACAATCCGTGACTAGTTCGTACAAGATGCTACCGATGTCAAAGCGGGCACTCGTGTAAATATAGGTGAGTCAGGGTATCACAAATCGTACTATATAAAAAGGGTAGAATACCCACCACACCAGAGGACCATGTCTACTCGTCACCCACGTTACGAGAATAGCCGGGTGGTGGAACAGGTTCGACCACAGGCCGTCGCTCCCCAGCGATCATCCGTTCAATCACACGCGCAACCGCCGCAGCTGGGATGTTGTTCGCGTACAAGCTATTCACGAGATCTGCCTGGTCGTTCGTGAGCGTTGGATGCGCCCGTTGTATCCGACGACGCGACGCTCTCGACCGGCTGGACGAACTAGCTTGCGTGGGGCTGGTGACCTGACTCCCGCTCGGACTTGTAACACCCGATCGCGATCTCCCATGGCGAGATGAACCTGAACTTGTTGAGTGCGGCGGAGCGAGCGGGCCAACAGTGCCTGTCGCTAGACTCTCGATCGTGGGACTTCCCGTAATTCCAGTAGAACTCTGTGGCAACCCTGAACGAGACCCCGATTCCATCAAGAAAGGCTCTATCTTTGATTCGGCCTCTACGTTTGCGCTCGGTCGTTGAGCGCTGCGACGGCGCCGACAGAGAAAAAAGAGTGCAAGGACGAGGGTGATCAGAGCCACTCCGCCCACGACCCCTCCGACAATCGGGCCGATGTTTTTGCTATTCCAACAATTAGTATCCTATCGGGGCAAGCCTGAAATTACTTACACTGAATTAGAAGGTGAGGACGTGGATGTCGATGTAGGATTGGATACTGTGGTGGACGATATCGACGATGCTACAGAACTGGTCACGGGTGTCGAGACGACCGTCTGATTGATCAGCGCATAATCGAACATCATCCCACTGAATATGTTGTCCCAATTCAGTACGGTCATAATTGCCGTATGATTTCCTGTCGCTATACCCTGGGTGCTGAAAAGAGTGACGTTTGGGATGTAGAAATTTGGTCCAGGGGGAGGGGGCAGAACATTGTACATTGCCGTTCCTCCGTCGATCGAGAGACTCGCATTGATACCCTGTGCGCCAGCTTGAAGAACGTATACGGTGATGCCAGACCCTGCAAAAGATCGTGAGCAACGGCATTCGGTACAAGTGCTGATGCTGACCAGTGAATGGAATCTGCACCTCGCAGTTATTGGCGATGGTACAAGCAGCATCTGCAAGTTAGGTTAAGCCCATGATTTCTTGTATTCTGGGGGACTTACAAGTGCTACGCGGCGCTTAGTTGGAGTAGCGAGTCGGCGGTGAATGGGTATGGAACTCACTAGGTGAAATTGAAGCATTGAGATGCATCGACAGTCATCAGCGTCCCATTGGCAAGGCTGATGGAGAGTGTTTCACCACCCTCTTGGAAAGGCCCCCATTTTGCACTTCCTGGATTTTCTGAATAAATGAGAGAGGTAAAATTTTGGTCGTCGATATAGTAGTCTGCCTTGGCAAGAGATAGGAGAGACAGGGACGCTAGCAGCTGCTTTGAAAAGCCAGGCTGCATAGCGCCTACTCTCCAGTGAAGGTGAGTGAGAAAGCGAAGCCAAGGGGCACTCGAGACGAGCGCCGAAACCAGGTTCAATGAGGCATGTCAATTTAGAATATCCCCACGAAGTAAAAAAATCGTGGGCCCTGGGGCTGTGCAGCTTCTCGCCCACTGTTCCTGGCACCTACAGGACTGTACGTTCAATCAGAAAGCCGCCCGAGGCAATCAGCATTCAAGGCTGAGAATGCCGCGCTAGATTTAATCAGGAGGGGTACATACTTTGCACATGTTAATTAACTGGCGAGATGTTATAGAGCCGCTCGGCCTATGTGTTTGTCAATATTTACCAATGGTGGCGCGCCACGGCATGGTTGCTGCACGCAGCTTGCAGGGAGGACTCCATACGTGGACACATAGCTTATGCTGCTTGTTACTGAATGACGGAGACCCGGTTCTTTTTTATCTCAAAATTTCCGTTTCAACCTTCCTAGAACAGCTGAAATGAACATCAGTCCTATGAAAGAGAGCGAGCCGGAGGATGTAAGTGACCCCGCTTGGAGCAGTGTTCAAAGACCTATTCGTCACCCCCTAAGGAGTTTAAGTTGCGTTAGCAGGCACCTTCCGCGGTGAAAAGAAGCAAGGCTAGTTTTTTATGGAAGGATGTACAGTTGACTCCCTCATTATAACCAAGCCCTCGGCGGGGCGTCGCTCGCGGTATCCAAAAATCTATCGATTACCGTGGAATATCCGCTATCTAGGGTATCGGTTATGAGGGACCTATCCGCCAGGGGGACAGGAAACTGCTCGGCGATAGTGACATCTCCGCAACTTCGCAACACAGCCTCCAATTGTTTTATCAATCAAAGTGTTGTAAGTGGATTTAATAAAGTGTTTTGGCAAGTGCCAGTCTCGGTAGTCGGAGGAAAAAGTACAAACCTCCGTCAGGGTAGCAGAAAGGTTTGCCCCGCACCTTGGATACCAAGGAATGGAGGGTTCGAAAGTCAATGATATTACAACGTACCCGAAAGGAACACTGCAGTGCTTTGGCAAGATAGCACCGCACAAACGCCTGCAGCCAACTAGAAAAATCGCGGGGGTGGGCACTTGCATAAGTTGAGGTAAAGATTCATCAAATGTTCCAGATTTGGGCGATAGTGTGGAGATGTTGACTCGGCTTGCTGTGTGGGTTCAAGATCGATAAACACTCTATGATTGATCACTCGGTAACACATGGTCGGACGGCTAAAATGATCGATGTCTCGACTCGAGCAACCAGCCGCACCACATCTGTCAGACAGAAATTGTCCTAGCCTTGCCCTAAATATGGCATCCATCAGGTGGGCCATGGAGCCAATCAGTGCGCATTGGTCGTCAAAACGCTACGTTGTTCGACGCGTGAGCGATCCTTTGAAAGGTGCCTCACAGCAAGACGTGCTAGAGACACTTCCGAATGGAGAGCCCAAGAAGAGTGTGTTAGATTGCCCCCCGCCGTTCTTTCTCCCTCTGCGCCGCATTTCCTCCACATCTACCCTTAATATGTCTCGCGTAGTCGATGCCATTGGCCCCAGCCAACAGCGCCACCCGTATCATCATAGCCTGCCTCGGCACGGTGTTGTCGGGGGTGGTGGGAATTTCTAAAAGGGGGTCAACATGTGGGGCTGATTACAAAAAATAAATATAAAGACTGATCCCAGCCATCAGACATCGTTTGCATTCCCCGCCATCATGTCCGAGTCCACAGTTCCAATCCACCCAGTCGCTCCTCGTCTCAAAGATGGCCCAAAGACGCCTCACGTTGGCCCTGATATCGCCGCCTACAGAGCCGCTCATAAGCTGACTATCGACGAGAACTCCGATGAATGGTGGGCAAAGGTCTGTGTCGCTCGTCGTCTGTCTGCGTCAGTAATCAACGTTGTCTTTCTCTAGACTGCGCGAGAAACCCTGCATTGGCATCACCCCTTTAGCACTGTTAGAACTGGAGGATTTAAAACAGGAGACATCGTTTGGTTTCCAGAGGGTCGTTTGAATGTCTCCTACAATTGTGTCGATCGATGGGCACACAAGAACCCCGACAAGGTAAGCCACTGCTTGGTTCTCTTGAGCGTCATGTCCTCAACTTTGATCCCTTCAGACGGCCATCATCTATGAGGCCGATGAGCCCGGCGAAGGTCGTCTCGTCACATATGCCGAACTCCTTCGCGAAGTTTGTTCGATCGCGAACGTTCTCAAGCGCCTTGGCGTCAAGAAGGGAGATACCGTCTCTGTCTACTTGCCCATGGTTTGGCAAGCTGTCGCCGCCTTCCTTGCATGTGCTCGCATTGGTGCTATACACTCTGTTGTCTTCGCTGGCTTCAGTTCGGAGTCTCTTCGTGACCGGATCCTTGACTGCAAGTCCCGCGTCCTCCTTACTAGCGACGAAGGCCGTCGGGGTGGGAAAACTATCGCTACCAAAGTGATTGTGGACGCCGCACTCAAGGAAGCCCCTTGCGTCGAACATGTCTTGGTATTCAAGCGTACTGGAAACCAAGTTCCCTGGACTCAAGGTCGTGATCTGTGGTGGCACGAAGAGACCGCCAAAGTACCCAGTTACTGCCCTCCTGAAATCATGTCCGCGGAAGATCCGTTGTTCATCCTCTATGTGAGCACAATTCCACACCATCATTCTATCTCTACTAATTCCTTTCACCACAGACCTCCGGTTCTACAGGCAAACCCAAGGGTGTCGTCCACACTACTGGCGGCTACTTGCTTGGTGCTACTCTAACCGTCAAATACGTCTTCGATCTTCATCCCGACGACAAATTTGCCTGCATGGCCGATATTGGCTGGATCACTGGCCACACTTATATCATCTACGGTCCTCTTTCCAATGGTGTCACGACGACCGTGTTCGAGTCCACGCCTATATACCCCACTCCTTCTCGTTACTGGGAGACCGTGCAGAAGCACAAACTTACTCAGTTCTACTCTGCGCCTACAGCGATCCGTCTTCTTCGTCGACTTGGGGCTCAGCATGTCGAGGGCCACGATCTCAGCAGCCTTCGTGTACTGGGAACTGTCGGGGAACCGATCAATCCCGAAGCTTGGAATTGGTACAACGAACACGTCGGCCGCAGGCAATGTGCGATTGTCGATACCTTCTGGCAGACAGAGACTGGATCAATTGTAATCACACCATTCCCTGGAGCTATAGAGACTAAGGCTGGCTCGGCGACGGTTCCATTCTTTGGAATTGAGCCCGCTATTCTGGATCCTGTGACTGGCAAGGCGAGTCGGACCTTATACGCTGTAGCCTATTGCTCACTGGTCGGTGGATAGGAGTTGGAAGGAAACAATGTCGAGGGTGTTCTCGTTCTTAAGAGACCCTGGCCTTCCATTGCTCGCTCTGTCTGGGGGGACCACAACAGATACCTCGACACTTACATGAAGGTACGCTTGTCACGTCTGATGACCTATCACTTGCCGTTAAGCTTTTTCGATTAGCCTTACCCTGGGGTTTTCTATACCGGCGACGGTGCTGCTCGTGACGAAGACGGTTATATTTGGATCAAGGGGCGCATTGACGGTGAGGTCCTCCCCATTGATGCTATATAAAGGTTAAACGGGGATAGATGTCATCAACGTTTCTGGTCACCGTCTCTCCACCGCTGAGATTGAATCTGCACTTATCCTACACAAGGGTGTCGCCGAGACTGCAGGTGCGTCCCGGATAGGCATGTATGAGCTCGTCTGTAACTGACGACGTGCGGATAGTCATCGGAACTGCTGACGATCTGACTGGTCAAGCAGTCTACGCATTCGTCACTTTGAAACCGTAAGCGCTTTCCCGGCATACCATACCGCACATCTAGACCAAAAGCTACTGTAGGGAATTCACGTATGATACCAACAACGAGGCCGCTCTGGAAAAAGAGCTTATTCTTCAAGTCCGCAAAGTGATTGGACCCTTTGCAGCACCGAAAAAAGTAATCATCGTGGGTGATCTTCCCAAGACACGCTCTGGAAAGGTACGCCGTATCGTTCTAGCCACCAGACGTTTATTCAAACCTTTTTTAGATCATGCGTCGTATCATGCGCAAGATTGTTGCTGGCGAGGGTGATCAACTTGGTGATCTTAGCACCCTCGCAGAGCCTGGGGTCGTCGATGCCATCAAGAAGAAAGTTGCCGAGAGTCTCGCGAAGAACTGAATGTGTTGTATGTATGTTTCGTGACGTGTACTACCATAGATTACCACCCTTGGTGAGATGAACGCATACCGAAGTCATGTTTCTCGTTGCGCTGGGAGATTAAAGTTCAGTGGCTTAGCCTCGAACGGGTTGTGGATCTACTCAAATATTGAAGTATGGGTTCCCCGATGGTGATCCAAACCAATATAAGATAGGGATGGCGAAAACAACGTAGTCACGAATCGTACATACCACGATCGTCCCAGCCGCGAGACGACCCCGGTTCCAAGTTTCGTCGGGAGGACCGATCATCGAAAGCTTCAAGTCATGAAAATCCCCTCGGACCTCACGGGTTGGCGCCCTGATGGCCGTCTGGTCGTAGTAAAAGACGATGGGGGTGCCACGGGTGGTGGATCTTGGTATGGAAGTTCTCAGATACTATTGATGGGCAATCATCGCATCATCGCAGAGGTGAATCCTGGGCAAAGGAAGCGCACCATTCGGAGAGATGGCAATCTTTTCCAAGTCGAGCCACACGCCGATCCCCGGTTAGGCTTGTACAGCGACCGTATGTTGCTTTTCTTTACGACGAACGTCGTGTCGACGAGCGAGTTTTTGGTAACGATGCTCACCCTCGCATTACCACTACCGAGCCCATGCTCAAGCATTGAACGTCGAACGCAGACTCGGGGCGATCGCTAAAGATTGGGCGGTCAACACGGGAGACATAGGAATTACTGGGAGACTCCCGAGTCCGTGTCCGAACCGATAGCGCGCGTCCCACACGTACTGGGATGATCGTGGGTTTGGAGGAGGAGAGGACGAAGCTGCCGCTCGACGCGCGCGTCTCGCAGGAGCCTACGCCACAGCAAAGGGCGACGACCGTGGTGCGCATCTCGGCGGACGACATTTTTTCATTCCGACGACGGACCTGGTGGTCCGTTCACTCCCGAGGGTCGGTCGACTTTAGGTTTAGACCGGACGATGACAAGAACCATGTCAAGGTCGACGCGTCAGCAGCACGGGGCTGTCGCTCCTGAAACCGTTCCCCT
>JBBPJX010000353.1:0-17814 GCA_038088955.1 Neotropicomus parvogracilis
AGGCCGCAGCACCAAGCGTTAATAATCTCACAAGCGCCAAAGACCGCTTGATCAGAGTAGCTGATGAATCGAAACGTGCGGCTACACGTGGCGTAGGCGACTGGAAAGATCTCGTCAACACCACCGCCTCCTCGTCGAGTTCCCCGTCCAGGTCAACTCGTCCGAAAACCAATCCCTCGCCTGGGCTAGCGACAGCAAGCGTCTCTTTGCCATATCTCGCGACGGGGATATTCATTGTCTCGACGTGCACAGCAAGACCACGATCTCTCAATGGCCTGTCCACGGTCCTGCCCATCTGAGGAGTTGCATCGCCCTGGGATGTGACGACAGAGTCATCGCAGTCTCCACTGGCTCATCCGTCTTGTTCTGGGACACCACGACACACGAGCGAGTCGGGTCTGTCATCGAGCATCCGACTCTCATCGTATGCATGGACATCTCAGTGAACTATGACATTGCGATCGGTGGAGGCACAGAGATCACCTTGCGGAATATCCGCGAAGTGCTTCCCTCGGTCTACTATGATGACGTAAGCACACCCGTATCGGATTCTTGCGTTCTTCCAAGTTTACAAACCATCGTCCAGACCTTGTCTAGGTCGCCGGGCGTCGTACGAGGGCTCAAAACGCTACTCTTGGCCAGGCCCGTCAATCTCTTTGGGTGTATGACCACAACCCAAGTGTGTTCATCTACATCCCGGATCGCCTTTGCTAACTGCGCATGTCAGGTGAAGGCGTGTGGTCTGGAGAAAACGGTACCAGAGCTCTGTCATCAAGAGCGTGCTGCGTCCCAACGCACGGTCGAGGAGGATGTAGTCTTGGAAAGCGCAGGTGTGTCTTTCGTCGCTCGGACTTCTTTGTTCCCAATAAATACGGTGTTCCAGGTTAGCGTCCGTTTTGACGATGTATGTTTGCGTGCTGGGCGGGAAAGAGGTTGGTAGATTATGAGTCATGCAAACCTCTCGAATGGCGTGTCAGGAGGTCGGCTCGTCGGAATAGAGCTGTGATCTCGAGGCGTCATCTCAGGAGTCAGCATCCTAGGAGGGCAATGTACGACCCTTGAACTCGTGTCTCTGGGCCATTTCGGGGATTGAATCGTTCCGATGAGTGGTTCCTGCAGACGTAAGTGTCCCCGTGAGCACGACAGGGGGAGAACCCAATAATATCGATGGGAACGGACAAGACGCTTCCCAAGCGATGTTTAGATCGGAATACAGACGCGGGACATTCTGAGTCGTGAATTCGGCATGTTCGTGCTGTGAATTAGATTTTTAACAAGAGGCCACCCAAGTGAAGTTTTGTTGCTGTTTGCAGTGCCAGCCCGATGCTCATCCATGCGGCGATGCGGCGGCTGTCACTGAGTCCACGCCAACTTCTTGATCCGACCTTTTCTGACGCTGACGCCCGGGCCAGCCATCCAACCGAGAAAACGACAAACCTGGGGTCGATTGATTGCTGCCCTCGGATTTAGTTTGCTTCCGTCCAGTAAAACCTTTTTCTCAGCGAGCACTTGTCGAGCTCGACGGGTCTTCCAACCAGCGTGGCGCGTGGAGTGGCAACAACACTGACTCATGCCAAGTAATTTTCTCGGCGTATAGGATTCGTCCCGGCTGTCTATATATCCCCTCCATCACGAAGCACGCAGCCTGGTTATTCTCATTCATGAATTCAACACGGATTGGAGTCGACAGCATGAGCAACGACAAAATGGGCTCCACGCACACATCCCCCGTCCCTGGTGTGTATGCATCTCTTGAACCTACTTCAATGACTTTCCTTTGCTCACCGAGTCGTCCCCAGAACCACATAGAATCATGACTTCCACTCCGCGAGCCCAGACGGAGCCTGCACTTAATGGATTCATGAGGTCGGTGATGCGGTATCACGAGGTGGACGACCCATATGATGAAGGGATCTTGATGCTGGCCCAACCAGAAAAGAAAAGTAAGTCGAGCCTTCCGCATCTGTCTCTCGCCTGTCCAACCTTTGGACAGTCACGCAGGAGGAACAAGACGCGATCGACGACAAGGCGCGAAAACGGGCGATGAAAAACCTCGTCAACTCGTGGCAGGAACGACTTCAGTTGATCAGCGTCATCGTGAGTCGACGGGTCGTGTCCTTCTTGCCCGACCTGACGGTCTTTGTCCCCGTAGACGACTTTTTTCGCGTCGACGGAAGCGGCCATGCTGGTGAACACGAAGCCTGCGGGTGGGGGCGATTGGGGAAATGGTGCGCTCAGGGCAGCCAACGCCAGTCTCCTTGGGGCATTGATCGTGCACGTTTATGCTGGTGCGCGCTATTCATACCTCTAGCTTCTTTTTTAATAATCCCACGCTGTAGCGGTCCTGTCGTTCTTGGGTGCGTTCCTCTTGATCAGGTATAAGCTAAAGGAGGCCACTCGCGAAGAGATGATTGCGGAGGGCATAGTAAACTCGCCTCTCTCGACATCCTTGTTCAAGGACGCGGAGCAACCGCCGGTCGACCTGGACCTGCACAATACGCTAACGAACGTGGATACCCGTTCGCCAGGGAAAAGCAAGAAGAAACGGATATCTTCAGTGGAACCACCGATTATATCGTCCCACCCTCATCTCGAGCAAGTTGGTCCACCATTCATGCCGGCGGTGTCGTCCCATCTCTTGAGTCGGACCCATGCGCTGTGTGTGTTCCTTGCTGCGATAGGCTTCGTACTTGCGATCGTGGGCATCATCTGTTACGCCTGGGCCTCGCAGTCGAGAGAAGTCAGCATATTCGCGTCCTCGTGTTTGGGCGGAGCTGTGCTCGCCATGGTTATCTTGTTGATCTGATCTTTCTTGCTGCAACGTCCCCACGACTATATTTACATGACTACTCTAACCTACGGACACTTGCATAATGCCATGTATTTAAAGTGAAGCGTTCGAGTTGCAAAAATACCTCAAACTCAACTTAACACTGTGGCGGTACCTGACAGTTCGGGTGGAACAAGGTGTCGCCCCCCGTCACCGCCAGCATATAATATAATATAATGCACGCACCGCTTGACCACGACTCGTCCCCTTGAAAATGAGCTCTCTGTCCGTCAGACTCACAGAGCCCGTCGTCCCTCTTCGCTGCACGTCGGAGCGCACATCCCGCCATCACGACAGCGAGCCGCTCCCACCAGCCATCGTTCGTGGTCTTGTCACCCTCAAACTTGCAAAACCCACCAAGATATCGAGCATCGACCTCGAGCTGCAGGCCAAGGCGACAACCAACTACATACACGGTAAGCTCTCCCCCTTGATCACGCGTGTACCGTGTCGCTTTACAGCAGATCACGAGGTGCCGGACCCGGTCGTATCGACGTAACGGAAGAGTACGACCTCCATTCTGCGTCGACGGTGCTGTTCAAAGCGTGCCTCTTGTCCCAGGAACGTCGCCGGGCCATATCTACCAGACCCAGGGTTCAATTCATCCACGATCATACGGGACCCAGTGCACAACATGGTCCTCGCGTCAACAGCATTGGCGCTGGTCAGTGGCAAGTTCCACATCCCCATGGGGTCACCCGTAGCGCGAGCGTCGACCCACATTGGGAAAGACGCCGGTCTACTTCCGACGAACTGCAGGTCAATTACGCCACGGGGTCTCGTCCCAGCCAAATACCAGCCGATCCCGCTCCACCTTATCCCAGTTCGGTCAATCTCCTCAGCGTCGATACGTCTGTCGTTACCGGTTCCGGGATCGCGGAACCGCAGAGTACGTACTTTGTTGTCACTTGGATCGAGGCGAACGTCGAACATGCATGTCAGGTCCTCCGTCCCGAATTAGCGTGACGACGGACGTTGCGTATCGTTCACCAACGTCCCCGACGTCTAGTGCGCACTCGCGCACGCCTAGCATCGAAGAAGCCTCGGAGGACGAAAGCGAGAGCTCCGACGTACCTGCCACGGGTCCCGACAACGTCGCGTATTACGGGCTATCGCGTATGGCGAACAGTCCCAGCTTAGAACGCGACAATAGGGGTAGATCAAACTCGCGTTTCTCGCTTGGAAGAGTCGTGCACGTCTTTGAAGCAGTGAAAGAACGCGTGCGTTCTCGTTCGCCTCAACCCAAGCCGCAAGACCGAGAAGAACGTGGTCGGTCGTTGACAAAGGGATTTGGCCAAGTTCAAGTTAGCACTCGTGGCGTTCAGATCGGGGGTGATGAGCCTCTGGTGGACGACGGTGTTCACGACCAGAGCGGCGATGGTTGGGTCATGTTTCCGGAAGGTGCGTCGCTTGGCGGATCTTCTCCCGTGGAAGATGTAATGGGCAGTGCAGGGACGTACATCTATCCAGTATTTTTCACGATCCCAAATAACTCGCCCCCGACGATGAAAGTTGAGCATGGATCGCTGATATGGGGGGTCAAGGCCGAGGTCAAACGTCCCGGCGTGTTCACGCCGAACATGGGCGCACAAAAGGAAGTCGTCGTTGTTTGCGCACCGACAGACGACAATTCAGAAGAGGTCGAGGAGGTCGACGTGCAGCAACAATGGGAAGGACAGTTGCAGTATCGTGTCCAACTCGCGCGACGCAGTATCCCCGTTGGCGGCAAAACGCCGTTTCAGCTCACGATAATGCCCTTGAAGAAAGTCAAGGTGCATTCCATATTGGCGTACTTGGAAGGTGAGCAGGTTTCGCGGAAGAGATGCCAACTTGGCTGATCCCATGCAATCTCAAGAGCGGACGGAATACTATACACGAACCCAGACGCGAGTACGATCGGATCCCATACGACGAACCACTTTATTGGCCATCAAATCCAACCATTCTAATGAAAGGCATAGCAAACCCATTTTGCCACTCACCTCGGATGAGCCAGATGCATTTCGCAGATCCCCGTTGCATTGCTTCTTGAGGCCTGGCCAAGACGAGAGTGAAGCAGCGTCTTCCTTTATGGGACCAGGACCATGGACGATTCGCCATGAACTGGAAATGCCGGACTCTTGCTCGATTCTACATCCCTCAAACCACGCCAAGCGTAGCAATGTCATGGTCAGTCATACGCTCAGGCTTATGCTGAGAATAGAAAAAGAAGAGGGATCCGAAACGACCAGGAGGAAGAGGTTGTACGATATCGTTATACACGTTCCGATTCAAATCCTGTCGGTCAGCATTTTCTTGGACAAGTTGGCGCGCTTCTCGTATTCATTCTGCGTTTTCTTGCAGTGTCGCTGCACGTCGGAGTTGACGTCTCTTCCAGGTTATGACGAAGCGCTGCGGTCGGATGGCGACTCTCTGGAAGATACGTCCACGTGTCCGTGCCAGAGTCGCCGACGAGCAAAGGCGCAAATACACGGGCATATGCATATAGCCACACGCCCTGCATCGAACTCGAGCCCGGCATCTGGTGCCTTGGATACGAATCCACTGGACTCGCCCGCCAACCATACCTATCTGCATGAACGACTGATATCAGGGATGGTGAGCGAAAGGGGAGAAGAACCCCCCTCGTACGAACGTTTTGACGCCATTTATGAATGACCGCGATGTGATCACGACCAAGCTATACCTGCTACCATACCCGTGGGCCATGACTAGTGACTTGTGTTGATACCGTACTGTACACTAAATTTGAAATCGCAACTATTTGATAGTGAAAGTGAATTGATTCCGGCGGTGGTACTACTATTAACATAGTATTTCATTTTTAACACCCTCTATACATCCCGGCATGATACTACAGATACAGTACATGTCAATACATCGCCTCATTTTTTATCAGAACTTTTCTGGTTCGTGTCAGAAGCGTACGTCGTTCCGATGTTTTGCTCCCGTTCTAGTGCAAACATCAGTCTCCCGGCACATTCGGTACGTTCGGGGACTGAAACTTCAATCTCAGAGCACTGATGGAGGGAACTTTGCAGAGGACGAGATATGTAGAGTCCCATGGGTGTACGTACTGTTTCGCCTCGCTCTTCGCCATGACTCGTATACCTCTCAGTTTCTATCTTAACATCATCGCTGGTCTCATCGTCGCCTTTAATCATTTCGCCGCGTCGGAGACAGGAGACAACGCGCTCAACAAAGTCACTGGGGCACTCGGCCGCTTCTACGTCCTCTTCCGAGACACTGCGCTCACAGTTCAACATGGCTGCACCTCGGGTTTCGAGTTGGCACTCTGTGGGCCTGCTATCGACAACGTTTTTCCTCGCGGCACGGCAGCGTATCTCAAGGTGCACTATTGTCATCTGCACGCGCAGCAGCAGGATTCGGGAGATCGGGAGGAGCCCCATGGTGGGGGATACGGAGGCTCTGACTTTGCGTTTGTATACTACCAACCCCCCGCGGTACCGCTCGCTCCACGGACTCTGATAGAGACCCAGGATTCCCTCGTTCGGTCGTCTTTCAACCTCGAGTGGCCGACTCACTCGAGTCGTCTTGCTCGAGCGGTGTGGGACCGGTCTAGCGACGCGACGGCAACGATGGGCGCGCTCCTGCTTCGCACTTGCGCGTCGTGGTGGTGGTTTAGGGCGCCGCTGAAGACGACGGGGCTCGTGCTCGCGGCTCACTCGATCGTGTCCGTCCTCGGCAACTTGTTTGGAGCGCGCGCGGCGATAGGATGGATCACTCAGGTTCGTGTTCCGAGTCTTCGACGCCGACGCGTTTTCTCACGCGCCCCGACGCGACGGACAGGCGTATGCGGTCGTCGCGGTCGATTTTCTTCGGTGCATACAGTGGGAGGTGCAGCGCCGGGGGTTGGAAGCGGGCGTCGTGATGGCGGAGCGCGTTCATGGCATGCTTTTTTGAGTGGGAGTTGAGATCTGCCTGTCGTTGGTGCCTTGTGATGGCGTATGACGCTGTTTGTGAGGGAACGAACCTGGCCCCATCCCCCCCCTTTTTATGGCTTGGTAGTGAAGCTGTACGTGGCGTACATTTAATACTTGCAGGTGGGGTCGAACCTGCAGCTCGGGCTATTTGAATTTTGAAGGCCATGTCGAGATAAGAACGTTGAACGGGTCGATGCGGAGACCGTCGTTACGGAATTCAGAACACCCAGCACGCCACCGCGTGTTCTCGAGAAGCGAATGACCGAAGAGCGAACAAGACCCTGTGAAAGTTAATGGCAGGTGTTCCCCGGAGCGCCTTCGATGTCAGGGTACGTTTGGCACTTGGTATGTTACTTTCACCTATTTCGCCCTTTGGGGTGGTGGTGCCATATAGTACAGCGCTGCCAGGGAAACTGTCAGCGGGCCCCGACGTGGAAGGTGGATCATCTGTACGTGAACGTTGAGTCGACGTCGTGGCACGGTGAAGTCCATCAATGTGGGGTCTGTGTCGCATCGTGCGAATGCCCCCGGGCCGTTCGTGGAGTATAGCGAACGAGGTATTGACGTGGCCGGATACCCACATCACGCCGCATGGGAACGACCGAACGGCGGCCTACAGGCAACCCCGAAATTTGGGCCCGAATGAACATATAGGCTTGACTAGCGCCAGGATGCCGTGCAGGAAGCCCCTTCCCCATTTGTTGTAGCCCAGTCCCATCCGAGGTCACCAGTATGTCGCCCGCCACCTGGTCTACTCCTCCAGCGGTGAGCCGCTCATTAACAAGCACTCGATGATTTCGGCCACGAGAACGGGAACCCAAGGAGACATATATTTTTCCACGCCTGGTAGTTCCATAAACGGCCCGGGTGGTGGTAGCCCCCTGAAGAGTGCTTTCACAGGCTTGAAACCGCTACCTATCCCGTTTCCCCCATCTGTCTAGGTGCGTGTTGTAGTCGCCAGCACGCCTGGTCCCGATCTTTGGAGAGAGGCGCACAAGCAGGATCGATAGCTCGGGTGGCCTCTACCCCGCACACAGACCATGAACTAGTGTGCTGGAAGGCACCCTAGTTCGCCCTATTTTCGGAAGCTGAAATACATTCCACCAACTAATCAATTTCTTTGTGCAGGCGTAACAGGTTAGCCCTGACAATGAACAACGTGACCCGCCGCCGTTTGGTAATTTGACCGAATCCATTTGCGTCACCATCCCCGTCCGTCTCTCGGTACTGATATAGGGCGTAACTCCACCATGTCACCGGATTCATTTGAAATCGGGAGACATTATTTACGTTGTTGGCATGATTATTCGGTCGCCTGCACCCTTATCAGCCTGGCTTCTGGCGATTCGTCTGCGGCGCGACTTGTTCCCCCATCGCCCTCAACCTTATCCACACTACAGAATGGGGATTCTCGATATCTTCTCCAGCGTCGTCTACAATGCACGTATCACCACCTGGGATATAATTTTGACATTGGGAAACCTCGTTCGGTTTAGCCGTCCTGTTGGAAAGGTTACGCCTGAGGGATGCCCAGGCTACGGAGGACACTGGCCAGAGTACAGGCCGGCACAGGAAGGCGACAGTCGAAGCTGTTGCCCTGGCTTGAACGCCATGGCTAACCACGGTGTGTTTGCACTTTTGCAGTGACCGACAGCATTATTCGGCTCGCCGCTCATCGCTTCCTTTCTTCCTTTTAAATGCGTCTAGGGATCATCTCACGCGATGGAAGAGGGCTCAAGTTTACCGAAGTTACCAAATGTATTAATACGACGTTCAACTTCAGTCCTTCGTTTTGCCACCAGGCGAGCCACACTGCCGCCCAGATTTTGAAGAGAAACTATGGTAGGGATACGTTCGACTTGGAGGAGATTAACCTGCATAATGGAATCGAACACGACGGTTCGCTCACCAGTGCGTGCTGTGCTACTTGCCGATGTGAGGGCTCACCATTGATGTGAATCAGGACGTGATACGGCATTGCAACCGAACCAAGCGGTGATACATCAACCTTACGTCGATGAACTCTGTTCGTTTGCTACCGGAAAGGACGCCGATGGAAACCCACTTTTCACCATCAGAGATCTCTCTCGTATCTTGGGAAAGCGTCGGGCAGAATCCAAGGCCACGAACAAGGATTATAGCCTTGCACTCATCCACAGACTCTTTGGCACCGCCAAGTGTGTCGTCCCGTCTTTCATCTGCTCTGTCAGAAACTGACGTTTGACGCTCGTTCCCCGCGTCGATCTGCGTAGCACGGCGACGATCCCTACTATATTTGGTGGTCGGGCAGACGACGTGCGAACGATTTTCACCGAAGAACGCCTTCCCGAGGGATGGGAATCGCGGGTTCGAAAACCCTATGGGCTGACGATGCAGACCCTCAACTTTACTACCACTTTCCCAATTGAACTTGGCATCCGAGAGGCTGATTGGGCCGACGACGCCAGGCGGGCGGCCGAGGAGATGAAAAAGTCTCAGGCTGTCGCGGAAGGTGCTTGAATAGTCGAAATGTCGTCCGTCCGAAAGTGCAAGAGGCTGGGGTGCTTGGTCAACGATGATCATGTCGTACTCTTTTTCTTTTTTTCTTTTTTTCCTTTCGTGGCGATCTACACGTGTATCTTCTTGGCGGTTTGTATCGAGTCTGTTTCCAACTCCTTTGTGATAATCCTTGGTCGTGCGACGTACGTTCCCTCGGTCGTTGAAATGGCTGGCTGTAGCCGAACCCCCCCCCCCCCCTTCTACATGAAGTTAGTCTACCGAAAAGTCTGGTGGCATCGTCCAAGGGAGTTTGCGTGGACTCGAAGTCGGTCGCGTTCATATCGGGGTTATGTAGGTGGCTCCGAATGGTTTTGGCACCCGTCATCGCGAAAATTGATTGATAAGCAAGTCGTCAAGTTCGTGCCATCCGTGATGCATGCCTGGAAGTGTTCGGCTTGCTACAAAGATAAAGGCAATTTCTTTTGTAGCGAATATAGGGTGATAATACGGTAGGACCCGAGCCGACGGTGGAGATCACGTGGTCGTCGTCGGTGGGTATAATACAGTGGTGTGGAGGTAGCGCATTGGCAGGCAGCAAGTTGTCTGCCGTTATCCACCATTCATTGATCATTTCCCGTCGTGACAGCTGTGGATGATCATCAGCGACTCGTGAATCGTGTCACGATAACTGACTACATTAGAACCAATCGCACTGACGGGCGTTCCAACTTCCAATCGAGATTCTCAGAACTTGCACCTCTTTCGTACAAGATGTGGCACCAACTTCGCGTCGGGGTGGATCAATTTGGGTGGAAAGGCGAGCCCATTGGATTATCTTTCGCTGTGCTCCTGGAGCATCGCTGACACTTGTCTGGAGATAATGATGTCCATGTGAAGTTCTGCTGGTCGTATCGTTTCTCGCAAGAACATCGCATGGTCGAGATTCAGTCAGGCTCGTTCTGTCCACGTGAATTTTTGTTCGTCGTATCGTTTCTCTTAAAGAACACCGCATGGTCGAGACTAAACCAGGCTGGTCGGCCTCGATTCTTTTCCCAGTCTGATCCTTATAACAGACAAGCTTGACCGGCCTCGATTCGTCTGTCCACACGTCGCCGGGCCTTCTAACCTCCGATGCGCTGTTCGCCATTGATCTCGCTAGCGGTCCTCGCCCTCGCCTCGCTTTCGAGCGCAGAAAATTTGCTCGGCCCCTTCAGGCTTCACGAGAAACGCACTCACCTTCCCCATGGATGGAGTCTGACGAGACGCTACGATACTACCTCGACCATTCCCCTGCGGTTCGCATTGAAGCAGAGAAACATCGAAGACATCGGAGATTATCTCCGCGACGTCTCTCACCACAAGTCGCCGAACTACGGTAAACACTGGACCGCAGGAGAGATTGCACGTACGTTCGCATCGAGCGACGAGACGGTCAGCACTGTCCGCGGGTGGTTAATCGCGAGTGGCATCGGCGAGGACCGAATCGCATTGGGTCGCACCAAGGGATGGATCCAAGTGGATGTGACCGTCGAAGAGGCGGAACAGTTGATGAACACCGAGTACAACGTGTACACACACATGTCCGGTAAAGAGCACGTAGGTGAGTCGCAATATTCCTTGTGATTGGATCACTTGATGATAGAAGCAAGCCTGCGAGGCGTATCACCTTCCCGAGCACGTCCAGCCTCATGTGGACTTCGTTACTCCTTCCGTACACCTTGATGCTAGGCTGGGGCGTCGCTTTGGTGGGGAAAATACTTTTCCATATCCAGCTCGCAATGTCGGACAACCAGGGAGGGGTATCTTCCCGAAGACAGAGGGTACCGTCTCGGGGATCATCGATGAGTTGAAGCACTGTGATAAACACATCACTCCGTTCTGTCTTCGAACTCTCTATGGTCTTTTCTATGGCCCTATTGCCACGGGGGAGAATAGCTACGGTATCGGTCAGTGGAAGTTTCAGAAAGGTTCCAATCTGTACTCATGCTTAACTCGTTTCGAAGTGGAGTATACTCCAGGAGCTTACCTGCAAAGTGATCTGCAGTTGTTCGCGCGGAATTTCTCCGCTGATCTTATTAACAAGGAACCTTACTTGGTCTCGATCGACGGTGGTAAGGACACCGAGCCGTTCCCCGGACCCAAGCACGTGTCGACGCTCACGTTTCGTTCGTAGGCTATTTACAGACTGAGCACAAGAACTTCAGTTATAATGGGGAGTCAAACCTGGACTTGCAATACGGCATGTCATTGGTTACAGGGAAACAGACAGTGACGTTGTATCAGACTGGCGACCTGGTGCAGGGTGGGACCGTGCTTTTCTATGTCATCTGATATATCTGACAGACATGGTTGAACAGGTGCATCGTTCAACAACTTCCTCGATGCCATCGATGGTAGCTATTGTACCTTCGAAGGCGGCGACGATCCTACCCAGGACGGCATCTATCCTGACAACGTATCAGGTGGTTACACAGGCAAGTCTGTCTAACTTCAGGTTGTATATCTTGGTTTTACAGGCTTCCAGGTCCCGAGGCGTGTGGGACTGTGAAGCCTGCCAACGTGATCTCGACATCGTATGGATATAACGAAGCTGACCTTACCCCGGTTTACGCTGAGCGGCAGTGTACCGAGTATGCAAAACTCGGACTCATGGGTGTCACAGTTCTATTCAGCTCTGGAGATAACGGTGTAGCTGGTAACCTGAATCACTGTCTAAATTCCAGTGGTGAGACCGTTGGCTTGATCTCATACCTAATCGCCTATCGAAACATTGCCAGGTTTAACAAGCGATCATGGACATGTCTTCAACCCTGGTTTCCCTGGCACATGTCCCTACGTCACGTCTGTCGGTGCTACGATGATGAAGCCGAACACGACCGTGCTCGATGCAGAGGTGGCATGCACGAAGGTGATATACTCTGGTGGTGGATTCAGCAATTATTTCGCGATGCCCGAGTACCAGAAGGAGGTCGTGGACCACTACTTGACGAATCACCGCCCAAACTATCCCTCGGCAATATGGAATTCGACTGGCACGGTGTGGTTTCCTTCGCGCTCCGTGGTTCAAAGGGTTCAATGCTAACAAAGTGTCCCAGTCCCGCGCGTTCCCCGATATCTCGGCCAACGGAGCGAACTACGTCGTTGCCGTACGTGATGGGCTCGCTTTCGTCCACGATCTCTCATCGATCCACAGGTCAACGGTCGATTCGAACTCGTCTTTGGGACGTCGTGTTCTTCTCCAGTCGTTGGAGCGATCTTCACGATGATCAACGATGCTCGACTTGCACTCGGCAAGGGGCCCATCGGTTTCGTCAACCCGACGGTAAGTTTCTCCGATGGACATGACGAACTGGACCCAACAATTCTTCTTGGTCTGCTATCTAGATCTACTCTCCCGAGTTCGCTGGTGCGTTTAACGATGTCACGGAGGGCACGAACCCCGGCTGCGGTACGCCAGGATACAACGCAACCAAAGGATGGGACCCTGTCACTGGTTTGGGGACACCCAATTTCCCAAGGTTATTAGCGCTGTGGTCGTCGCTTCCTTAGGACAGCTTTTCGCATCTAGGCACTTTGGTGGTGGTAAGACGTTGCATGTACACGAGTTTGGGCCTGGATTTGGGCTTCTGGTTGGCGTTTTCAATTTACTGGGACAAAAGGTGGAACCTCGCGGATGAGTTCAGTGAGTTTGTCAACACGGCCAAAATGACTGCCGTCGAAGATGTCGGCGTTTCACCTCGTTCCTGGATGGTGATTAATGGTATTTGAGTTCGTTGGGCGGAACCAAATTTAATGGGAGCTGGAACGTGACAATCACATTAAGATAGAGATATGCGGTATAAATGGTGCAAGTACAATGCTCTAGGTGTGTTGCGGGTCCGATAGCTGGGAATATGCTACATTATATCCGCTAACGTACGAAGTTAGTCGTCGCTAGGATGCGTTAATAAGATACTTTCGGGCTACAGGCAAATGTTGACGTGCTTACTCTGCAGGTTCTCGACGAAGGAACAGATCTATGACCGCAGAAAACGCTGCGAATGCTAGGCCACCTCCCAAGACGGCCTTGGGTCCCGAATGTCGTGCGAGAACTCCACCTGCTACGAAGCCGGCAGCCACTGGATTTACCATGTCGTTCTTTGCCCGATACTAGACGCGACAGGATCAACATTGGTTTGGAGACGACGAAGCGAACGACTTGCCCCTTCTATGACGCATTCGATCCCAGCAAACAACGCCCCGACTTTGCCGAATCCTTTACCGCTTCTCCACATTCCCTTGCCCATATCCCTGAAAATTTCGCGCGCTTTTTGGGCATTGTTCATTCCCGCTTGCGATTGCGCACGCAAATACGGATCCTCGTACGCAAAGGACGCCGACATGAGGGAAAAGAAGGCACCGATGCCGAGACCTACGGGAAAATGCATACCGATGAACCTGCGTTCGTGTACACGTCGTAACGAGCGCGAGACTGCGCGTGCACTCACCAGCGATGCCGGACATGACCGTCTTGGCCACGCACGACTCCATGCCGGAGGACATCCATGCTTGGTATTTTTTAGCTTGTAAGAACTGTGCGCGGTCTTCCTCGGTGAGGCCTGGAGGAAGTGGCTCCTTGCCCGCTGGGAACAGCGGAGCGACCAGAGGTAACGAGGTCATGTTAGCAAACTCGAAATCTTTCCGTCTTGGCTGTTGACAAAGGCTTTGTTACGTAATACGCTTCGACGCACCTACTACGCTCACCGGCACTGGCAGGATAATATCACTCGCTGCCTTTCGTTGCCCACGCGTCCTGAAACTTCCATCTCTCGAATGACTTGCACGACCGTGGAAGCTGGATATGTTTGCATCACGTCGTTGATGGTTGAGGGCGGCTGATTAGCTGAACGATCTATAATATGCTGGGTTCGGCGGTGTGAAGGCTCGATTCTTCTGCATGTACTGACAATATGTTTATCGACAGGGTGGTGGGATGCACTTAAGATCGCCTGAAAATGTTCATACATGATGCACAATGCACATGGTTGGATGATGTTCTCATATTTTCATCTGCAATGCTTCGAGACTTTTATATGGCTCCGTGGAAGAATCTACGATATTCCATCCGAGGTAGATTCCTTAGATGCTTCTAAACCACATCTCATCTCACCATGATTAAACTATAGAATTTTCTCTGACGACAATAATCTCTGAGGAAACGATCGCATTTTTCATACCATGAAGAATGATCTGTCTATCTTGCTGTGTAGTGTCGCCGTCAATTTCCTCCATGGGCGCAGCTCTACAGGCAATGCAAGTTTTTGTCTGCCTGAGTGCCACGCCTACATAACTTCCGTCCGCATGCCACTTGTCAGAGTCATTCCGCTATCATTGACCTCAATGCAATGGACGATCTAACAAATATCAGATCAAGCGAGCCCAACACCATCGCGGCAGTGATTGAATTTGCCTGCCGTTGTTCCACACCGACCGATCACTTTGACGGATTTCTTCCCTGATGAAAGTATCCAGGGCTTGACGCCGATGTCCGGGCGTACGGTACGACCGTCGTGGTATTGCCGGTCTCTATGAATTATAACGTGTACGTTTCCCGTGTAACTTTCCCCCTTACTTGCTTATATTCAGGACCGAATTCCTGTGAATTGTGACAGGCGCTTGGCTATTCTTTCGTCCGCAAGTAACATCTGATACTGCATTTTCCGCGAACGACCTCGGAGCTGGTGAGATTTCAAGTTCCCGAAGACTCATATCCTGGCTGACAGCGGTGGTGGTGGTTTTGACGTATTGCAAACGGGCATCAGGGACTTGGAGTTTGGTCCCTCTCTTGCACCGATGCGCTCTATACAATTTTTAGTAATTTGATTTCGGCTCGATCCGCTCAACCTCAACCTATCCCCGTAGGAGTCTAAACGTCCGGTAGAGGCCGCACTATTGGCACTGAAAATTTGGTCACACACAGGCATGGCACGGCGACCGTCTGAATTGAACTCATCTCTCCATCAAGGTTTACCCTGCACATAGTGATGGTGGGCGCCATTGATTCCGAGTCCTAGCGCGCTCGTTGGTTCCTATGGCACCCCGGATTACCCGACGTCCATACGCTCACGTTTGGAGATGTATTCTGGTGGTAAGCGAATTTTTTTTACCAGTGCAATCAACATGGCGATGACGGGACGATAGACCCGATGTGCGAGTCGACGAGGAATGTGTAGCCAAAGCCGTGCAGAGCGCGGAACCATGGCCGAAAGACCCGAACATTACCCATCAAGTCCTTGGTGTCAGCCAGGAAAAGTCGCGCGTCGACAGCTCGTCTTCCGACGCTGCGAGCCTCGGAAACAGGTGGAAGTCATTCCTCACGAGCATGAATGAATGGCGCGATGATATCGTCGTACGTCGATCGAGTTTACAGTTTCCTGTCTAGGTTTACATACGGACGTCAGCTTTTTTACGACGGTGGAGAGACAATCAGTCAACCCAACACAGGGAGCCTTGCCACAAGACAGCCCTGGGAGGTACGCCCGTATTGATTCAGAGGTCATCCCAGCTCACGAGCAGAGCCTAGCTGCCATACGTATCTCTAGCGACGGCAAGCGCGAAACGTCGACGTCCTGATGTCACCTCCGTGCACTGCCATCGAGCCTCGACACCACCAAAGTAATGGGGTTAGCGACGCAGAACGGGACGCGCCGCGCTCCTCGGACGACCGTCCCATGCGTGTGTGTCGTCGATACAGCCTTCGACGCAGCCAGTAATGCACGTCGTCGCGCGTTCGCGCTCGTCAGCGCACTGGACTTACCGCCTCGTAGACGAACCTGACGCGTGTGTCGGTGCGCCGATCAACCTGCAGATCGTGGCGTCG
Organism: Neotropicomus parvogracilis; assembly: GCA_038088955.1. NCBI lineage: Eukaryota > Fungi > Basidiomycota > Agaricomycetes > Boletales > Boletaceae > Neotropicomus > Neotropicomus parvogracilis. The sequence goes on from JBBPJX010000353.1 coordinate 16,112, forward strand.
CGATCCCGCGATGGCTTAATGTTATCCGGCGGATCATCAAACCTTGAGGAGAGAAAATGGGTCGCTTGTTTCCCTCGTTCGAACTTCTGACGTGCGTAAAATTGTCTGGTCGTGCTGCGGTTTGCATATGGACGACTGGGGTGGATTGGGGTTACTTGCTTTGTTCGATGCTCAGGGCGCCACTGGCTGATGGGCCGAACAACCCAAACGCGTATTGGCTGAGCGTGATCAAGCCACTGAGCACTTGTACTTGCTCCGATCAGAGGTACCGTTTGATTGGCTTAGTTCTACAATCTCGTCTACCAATTACATTCACCCCCAAATCTCTTATCAAATATACATTTCTCTTTCCCTCAGTGGCTCTAGAGCATAATCCATATAAACCATCCGCGAATCACAATCGTCCGATAAATCTTGTTCAGCATGTCATGTCGGTCCCGACGTTCCCTGGACCGGGGTATCACGGATATTTCAATTCTTCTCCCAAACTTTCTTGCCCATGACCCACGTGCTGAGAACCACGCCTTGACGGTCAAGGATGACCAGATCCGCGTCCGCACCAGCCCTGAGTGAACCCTTTCTGTCCTCGATCCCGAGACATCTACAAAGGTCAGCCTCCGCCGCCGCCACATATGCGTGCCAATGCTCACTTGGCTGGGTTCAAGGTGGCACATCTGATCGCTTCGCCGAGCGAGCAACCCGCAAACTGCACAAAGTTGCGAACGCACTTGTCCAGGGTGACCACGCTATCGGGGTGTCAGCGATGCGATGAAAAAAAGGCGAGAGTCTGGCAGGGACGGACCTCCCGGCGAGCGTTGTGGTGCCTTCTAGATAGAGCTTGTCGCCGTCCTTGAACAGGCGGCGGCCGTCGCGCCACTCGTGAACGCCGTTTTTCAAGTGGGGGTCCAGGATCCTCATTGCTAGACGCGTGGTTCAGCGGGAGTTTCTGTGGCAAAGCGATACGACAGGTTACCATCTGTGATCAAGATGCATCCATCAGGGTGTGCAGAGTACGCTAGCTATACGAAAAGATGGGTATCTGAGGGTGTTTGAGGGCGATAGGGTGCGTACCCTAACGGAGTTTGGGTGGGAGTGGATGCCATCCACGATGATCTCGTAGAAGGGTCTCTCGAAGGGGGTCAGTCCGAGGGTGGAAGTAGACGACTGTCTGGCGTGACGCTTGACAGGTGTTCCAGGTGGGGTCTGGATCTCGTCGAACGCCTCCGACGCGTAAGGAGTCTTCTGACTGAACTTCGAAGGAGACCCCGACTTGGCCGGAGAAGTCGGGAGTGGAGCAAAGTCGGATGCTGGACCAGAAGAGGTATACGGCGAAGAACCCAGCAGACCGATGATCGAGGGGTCTCGGTGGTGCAACTGAGGCATCGCATTGAACAAGTGGGTGATGCACCGTGCGCCGTTTCGGACTGCGGCGGTCGCTACGTCGGTCGAACACATGCTACGTGTGTCGTTGAGCGCATACAGTCTGGTCGCTGAACGAGCGGGCTCACCTGTGACCGATGTTGAAGCAGATACCTCGCTTGCTTGCCTTTGCGATGCCATCCATGACTCCTTCGACTTCAGGCGCACCCGTGATCATACGGACGCCGATGGTGTCCTGGTTGGTGCCGCTCGCCATGAGCCAATCCTCGTAGTCTGCCAGGCTCTCGCTACCATAGGTAGCCTCAAAGGTATTGAATCCATCC
>JBBPJX010000354.1:0-17813 GCA_038088955.1 Neotropicomus parvogracilis
CGCCGCAACGCGTTGCGGCGGCTGGGTGGCATTGGCCAGCTCCCGCGCCTGCGTCGTCCTCGTCGTCGCCGCGGCACCTGCATCAACGTCATGTTGTGGTGTTGTCGTTGTAAGTCATTGCGCCATGGTAATCACGTCGTCGTCTGGCAGAGGTAGAGGCATTGTACCATCGCACCGCGATCATCGTCGCTGTCGTACCGTGACGTTGGACACGAACCCCATTAAATTCCCTTCTGTGTCGCGGTCACCATCGTCTTCGAGGTGTGGTGGTGCCAGTAGTGATGGTGGTTGTATGGCCGTACCTGCCCCGCCCTATCAACCCGTGCCTATTCGTAGGATAGCGGTGTTTGTTCTGATCACCTACCAAATTCATCACATACCAAATTAACCAAACATGGAAAAAATTTCCGTCTGTCGTTCCCACGATTATGGGGTTGAGAGAAAGGTAGCGCTCATGGGGCAGGCCGTCGATGAGCCGCAAAATAATCCTGAATCGCTCCCTCGTTCTGCAGTAGACTGCGACCCGCAACACATGCAGAGAGACCCAAGGAAACTCACAAACCTGAACGAAATTCTGTCATGTCTGTCGTGGTATCAATCCGAGGAAACAACACTGTCTATATCTCTCGCTGGGTTGCTTTCCGACCACGCCTCCATAGCAGATACACTTGGTCAGCTGGAAGTTCTTGTTCCCCAATTGGATGGCTTGTGTCTTGAATCTTCGCAGCTAACGAGGAAAGTCTCCACCACTGCGATAACGGCAGACCGCGTCGGAGGCCGGGTTCGGGCTCTTGACCAGGAAATGAGTCGCGTATCGCAAGCAGCTGAACGAGTGGGACAGGTTATGGAGCTCAAGGTAATTATATCTTCGCAATCCGCGAACAAATTTCTAGTTTACACTCTTCAAGTCCTCCCTCTCCCAATTACAGGCTTGCATCGAACGCCAAGACTGGGAGTCAGCGACTAGACATTGTACTCGTGCTATGTCGCTACCCTTCGAAGTCATATCTGGCCCTTTCGCTGAAACCTCCGTGGTACATATATTCTTGCAACCCCACATACTAAGGCTGAAATCTTCCCTAGCCAACGGCAGAGAATCATCTCCCTCCTGCGCAGACGCTCCAAGCTGCGAGAGAGAAACTCCTGTCAATATTCCTTAGCCAGTTTGCACAGGCATCACGGTCTCGTGACGCGGCGGCGACGAGCCGTTATTTTAAACTATTTCCTGCAATCGGTTGGGAAATTGAGGGTCTTGAGGCGTATGCGTCGTTTGTCGTCGACTTGGTACGAGTGAGGGCACCCACCTCGGTCAAAAGTAGGACAATGCGCTTTTCGTTTGCAATCTGCTAAGCGATAGTATCACAGCCTCGTCGCCCCTCTACTACGTCACCGTTCTGACTGCACTGTTTGAAGGTGTTGCCATGATTATTGACCAGCACCAACCCATCGTGGAGAAATATTATGGTCCTGGAAACATGCGAAGTGTGATTAAGAGATTGTTAGAGGAATGTGATCGAGTGGTCCAAAGCACCCTTGAGGCTTGGAGAGAGGATCGATCAATTAAGAGAAAGGTGGGATTTTCCCGGTTTCTATGTTTGTCTGACTTGGTGTAACCTGTCCCAGTTGTCAGATGTCTCAAATTCAACGTTACCAATGCCCGCCTCACGAAAACAATATCCGACTACCGTAGAGATGGATGAGGTTGATCCACGAGAGATCGACAAGACATTGTCTGAGATTGCCGGTATGTGCGGTCGATGGAATCTGTTCCGTAAATTCCTCGTCGAGCAGCTACAGGTCCGTCCTATATTGTGACGCTTCTCTCTATTTTTCTTTTGATAATGACAATCAAGGAAGAGGAGATAAATATGGACCAAGGAGCCTGCCCCAGCGACCAGAACCTACAATCTCCTGTTGGATTTCCCAGCCCCCACCCTCGCCCTTCATTAGTCACCGAATCTATTGTGCTGTTGGGCACAACATCTTCCCAAAAAGAATTTGGGGATCTGCTGAGTTCATGTTACATTCCAATGGAGATCTGGTATATCCGCACGATCATTGAAAAGGTCAGTTGAGAGAACCGAGTTCTAATGTATACTAAGTAAGCACAGGCTCAACGTCTTTCTACTCCTGATTTCTCCCAAACTCCTGCAACAACTACCACTCCGGACGACGTTTTCTATATTCTGAAAACTGTATACACGCGTTTGTTGTCAACTGGTTCACTCGGGACTTTAGAACGGACCACCGAGTTTCTCAAGGACGTCTTGGATCACGACTTTGCAGGTGGTATCAAGAGGAAGCTGGATGACGTCTACCGAGTCGGTACAGGCGTCCGAATTGAGAAATCTGAGAAGGAAAGTCGATCATCATTTCTCGTGTGTCTGTTCGTCTTATCTAGTTATGTCACCCTCCTGATCCATCCTTGAAAGGTACTCCTGAACGACCTCGACGTGTCTTCGATCCATATGGAGAGACTCACAAAGGACCTGCTTTATCAGCCAGCCATCACGCAGCTATTTCTCGATATTGAACAACCACGTGTAAAAGCTATCATAGCAAGCTTACTCGCTTCCACGACCAGATTCAAGGCAATCTTAAAAGTGACTTTTTTGCATGACCTTCTGCGATGCCTGACGATTCTCCTAGACCGGTATAGACCAGTTATTCACTCAATTGATGAGGCCAAGGCTACGAACTCTGATCGTCGATGTCTATAAGGATATGTCTTATGTTCTGGACGAAGATGGGTACGCAACCGCAGAATACCAGGATGTTGTGGGGAAGCGCTTCATGAAAGTGTGGGAGGGGTTAACAGATGGGTACAAGGTCAGTCAAATGATTGCCGTAAGTCTGACGTTTATACCAAAGATCAGGATGCTTGTACCGAAAACAACTATCGCGCTTTGTTCGGCCTTGCACTTGACGCCCTCGTCCGACCATGGGAAAAATATATATTGACCTTGCAATACTCTGAGGCATGTCCAAAGCTTTTGATCTCATGCTCCCTGCTGATGCCTCCCCCAGTTGGGCGCAATACGCTTTGACCGCGATCTCCGTTCCATAATAGCAAGTTTGTCCTCTCAGACGATGTTTGGCGACATTCGAGAAAAATTTGTCCGCCTTCAACAAATCTCCTCTTTGCTGAACCTTGATGGTGTAAGTCGCATCTGGTGTTACTGCTAATGCTACTAACCCATCACTCGACCAGGACGAAGACGTGGAGTCATTCTATAGTGGATCGGGCATTTCTTGGACACTGAGTATGCAGGAAGCCAGGGATATTGTCGGTCTGAAGGTTTGATAGGTGAACTCGTGAATTCTTGAGATGGTAAACGCTGAGACCAGAACGAAATCTGCTGCCAGTACTATTATCGTTTAGCTGGTGTAATGAACATTCACGAATGGCTTGCGAGGTCTATTCATCCACATCCAACGTTTCTGGATGCCAAGTAATTTTTCCGTTGCACCAAAACTCAAAGTCATGACGAGATTCGTGAGCGACCGTGCATGTCCAATTCATTCCGTAATGGGTGAGAGTAGAGAATAGAGTGCTGTAGTCAATTACGACGCAGAGCATCCAAACGCGCCTGAAGTGAGTCCTCATCAGCAGCAGCGATGTCACTGGCCGGGTGCTCGTCTCCATGAGACGGACCACTTGTTTCTCCGATTGCCACTGGTCTTCGATTCTCAGTAAGGGGTGAAGATATCGCGCCGAGCCCGCTTGGCGCCTCAGTAAGCTATATCCTGTTGTATCAGAGGGGGATTCCCCGAAATTGACTAGTGCTCCGTACCTGTTGCGAGAGGTCTACACCGATTTCATCGAGGACCTGTCTCAAGATCTTGTCGCCCTCCTCCTCTTCGTCTTCAACTTCGTCGTCCATCACGTCATCTACAGCTTCTGACATCATCTCTTCCTTCATGTCCATCATCGAGCTCTCCCTCTCAAAATCGTTCATGATCTTCTGAATAGCTGGTAGATTGAGACCACGATTCATAGAAGCCATAGCCTCCAGACCAAGGTTACAAAAATGGGATATAACGGCTCAGAGGTATGGGACGTACTCTTGTCGCTCCATGCATGGCCACCGCCATTTGTTGATTACTGCTTAGGGCCTGTATCCTCAGGCCGACGGCCTGCAGCTGTGTCTTCATGTGATAGAACTTCTGAATGTATCTTCGAGTGCGAACGAGGTCCTTTGCCATGACTTTGCATGCATTCTACTGAGAGAGTTGACGAAGGTTGCTTGCAGTGCTGGAGACCACATACCATCTGACCAAGCTTGGCGTTCTTTTTTATATCCATAACGAGTTTCTTCTCACTCTGCTCGAGCTTTGAGCGCTCTCGATCGAGTTCGCGCTGAGCCTTTGTGAGGGCCCGCTGGTGTTGACGGAGTCGCTCTGCGGGAGAGACAGTCCTGCCAAAGAGTGTTTCCTGGCATGAAAATTAGGATGTTCTACCGCGACGTAACTGAACCTACGATGATGTTCATGACTGTCGACGACGTGGAGTGCGGCAGGCTTGGCTGCGCTGACTTTGGCACAGCCACGATGAGCATGCATGAATCACGGTCGGCACCGCTCGGGATATGCCGTTCGGAGATTGTAAATATATCAGCCAAACCTTAACCTTCTGTTCTCTCAACACACAATCACCATCACCGAGGCCACCACCAACCATCATGGTACGCTCATTGCGTTCCTCCACGCCGTTTTTAACGAACTTTAGTAGACCCTTGCAGTCGACCTCTTGAACCCCTCTGCCGAACATGAAAGGAGGCAGCACAAGCTCAAACGTCTCGTACAATCGCCTAACTCATATTTCATGGATGTGAAGTGCCCAGGTTTGTCTCGCGTCGTCTGCGGTCCGAAACTATTTATTCACACATTTCCGCTCCTGTAGGCTGTTTTGCAGTTACAACTGTTTTCTCTCACGCACAATCAGTGGTTCTATGTGGGTCTTGTGCGAGTGTCCTATGTCAACCCACTGGTGGAAAGGCGCGCCTAACTGAAGGTCAGGACTTCATGATTGTTGACTCATACTTCTAATGACACACTCCATCTAGGGTCTGCCTTCCGTCGGAAGAACTAAATGTCCAGACCGTCATGTCGTCATTTCCGCACGTTCATCGTCGCATCGCCTGCTGTAGTCCCACATCGCACTTTTTATCCTTTTTCTTGTCAAAAAAAAGTGGAATCCCGTCGAGATTGAACTATTAGTATCCACTACGCGCACTGCAAATAACGATCGTCGTATATAATTTCATTGAGCGCTAACGTTGACAAGAGCGTATGGCCGACTTGGCGTGATTAGGAATGAAAGAGAACGTCGATTATGTAATGGTGTACGCCCTTTCCTCAGCGCCTATGGATTTGGGACCTATTGGCAAGCACTGTGCCTTGCAATCGTGCAATGTACTTGACTTCCTGCCCATTCAATGCAGTTGTTTGCAGTGGTTCTGCAAGCTTCACGCCCCACCTGACTTTCACGGCTGCACCTCTCTGCATCAATACCGATCAGAGGAGTCGTCCACTCGAGTGCGTTCCAAGTGTGCCTTCTTAGGATGTGACAAATTTCCCCTTTCGATGGGGATGACCGGTGCTGTTCTCCGGGATGAGGAATCTTCCCATTCAGTCCGATGTGGTTGTCCTGGATGCCAGCTCTCTTTCTGTGTCGAGTACGTTCGTATATTCTGCGTCGGTTATCCAAGACTTCTCACATGACTCGTAGTCACCGGCATATGCAATCTCACTCGTGCACCGGCCTTGCCGTTGAGAAAGATGATGCGAAGCATGGAACTAATCAATCTGTTCTTACCCAACAACTTTTGGCAACCGGCACTCGGACATCTTGCTCCCCTGTGGTGCCAGCGCGTCGACCTGCAGGCCCTCCTTCCGACCCGAAAAAACTGGCGCAATTGCAAAAGGTCAATCTTATGAAATTGCGCCACAAAGCGGCTCCCGCAGATCCCAAGGACACAAATTCTATGGTGCCCGTAGACCAACGCATTCATCTAACTGTGCGCAATGAGGTCCTCGGTCAATCGACTAAAGAAATCGCTTTATGGTTCCGTAGGGTGGTGTAAGTTCACGCGTGGCTTTCATTCTCTGACACATCTTAGACTATGGTCACGGGGAAAGCATTGGACCTGGTTGTTCGACACTTTGGCCTGTCCCATACAACTTCTGTAAGCTTTCTTGCTGTCACGGTGGCCCAACGTTGATTCCGAATGCGACTTTGGATCAGACTCTTCGCTTAAAGCAGCCGTCTACGGGAAGCGGAAGTTTCGTATTGCAAAATCATTTGGGGTTGTCGGAGCAGTTGGAGGATGGATCGACAATTTTGCTAACTGACTCACAGTCAAACGCCTGACTCTGTTGACATGATAGATCCTGGATTCTGTTTCTCCGTTTGTCTAAGTTACCGAAAGTGTCTTCCAGAAAATTGTGTTGATATTATCCCGAAGAAAGAAATACATAATATAAGGGGGTAGCAAACAGACAATCAATGTCGATAGCCGGAAAGACCACTGTGTAGCGAGATGGGTGAAGCGAAAAAAAGAAGAAAAAAGAAAAAAAGAACTACGCGACAAGGGCGGCTAATCGGCGGAGATGAGGTACGCTAAGGTATGCTGGAACATATGTTTCAAGCCCCGAAACCTCGCGAGGATATGGAGGCTCGTATGGACCGACCTCCTCTGTTTCTGGTGAGAGAAGGAGATGATCGTTACGATCGTTCGCTTGCACTCGGGAGGCAACGACGCGGAGAATTTCGGGAGAGATGGGATTCTAGGAAAAAGTAGATGCAATCAGGCAGTTGGATTACAGAAATAGACCCACCTCGTATTCGGCAACATAGTAGTTGGTACACATCCTTTGTATTTGCATGGGACTAAGCATCCAGCAAACGTCATAGATAATCTCGATATCGGCAGGCGTCGCCTATCATTATCAGTGAGAAACTTTCTCAAGAACGGCAAAGTTTGCACCGACTTTTTTTAGTTGCAGCAACTTGATGGCTTGCATCAAATGTTCGAGGTGGAGTGTACCTTCTGGCATCTCATGCGATTTGCACCATTCTTCTATCCGTGTGATGTTGTATTGGATCTGCATGGCTATCGAATGAGAACAAAATCAGGACCGCATCAGGGAAAATTGAAAACATAATGTACCCCTCTTCCAGGAAGAAAAGTTTCGCCTCATTAGAAGATCATTGAAGCTCGTGACGCCTATTAGCTTGAGTAGTTCGGTGAGGACCTGTTGTACCACCGAGTCCTCCATATAATAACTCTTAAGGCTCTTCCAGACCTTGTTTAGTAGATTCAGGATATCGTCCATGCTAAACGCTGGCTGGCTGTTAGTGTTGAGGATACGATTGAATAATCGTCCACCCCCATCACTTGTCGTGAACCCCGGAAGAGACTGGCTCTCAATCAAAGCAGGAATTACCATCTTGGAGAGACGTTTCTTGGTCTCCTGCATCCAAGTGTGGTAGATGTTGTACTCGAGGCTTCCGAGATCGTGTTTCACCACAGTAACCAGGCGTTCGTAGTCATTCCAGTCAAATTCGCGAACAGCATTTTCTTCTCCTGGACCGATACCCTGTAGCATGTCGCTTTCCGCGACGCAGATGAAGGAAAGCATCTCATGAACATTAGAAAGCCAGAAAATGCCGGGGATAATGGCATCCTCTCCATTGAAGGACTTCGGAGGGATTAGAAGTGATCCAAAAAGGACAGAGAAGACTAACCATAACGTGTGCTTGGATAGCTTCCATGACGTTGGCCAAGAAACGCTCGCTTTCCGGGATGAGGCCGTACTTCCACATCTCATTCGTGACAAGGCTAATGAGATTTGCAGGGAAGAGAATCTCTTTCACAGCAGACGGGTTTGTCGTGCTGGGTGCAGGAATCCTAAGACCCCGAATCAGTCCAATAAGAACGTCTTCGTCCAAACGTTTGATATCATGCATAAGTCTGATTTTCTCTTCTGCTAGGTCATCGTAACTGCGAAAATCGGCCATGCCGTTGGTCCGGACGCGAAGGACGTTATCTTCCCCATTGTATGCAACCGAGACCGCTCGTTGATTAAGCGCTTGGCTCCGCTTCACGTCGATCATCAATTCGTCTGCAGATGTGCGATATTCGGAGGGGGTGAGCTGAAGCACACCTGCAGAACTATGCCTTCGTTGGTGGCGATTGGGTTGTAGGGGAGGTGCTAACGAAAGGCCGTTGACACCGCTAGCGTCGGGAATGCGGAGGGCAGGTACGAAAGTTGGGGATGTGGGGAGCTCACGAGTGCCTCTTGTCAGAGCATTGTAGGCATTGGCACGGTTGAGTTGCTCGCGCAAACTACTTACTTCGCTCTTGAGAGTGGCGATGACAGAAACATCCTCGGTGGATCTCGATGGCGAAGCAGCAAATGCTTTCTCTTGAGACTGGAGTTGAGCGGCCTGTGCGAGCACTTCGTTGGTCAACCGCTGAATCATTTCTTCCTTCTCGAGTGCTTTAGCGACTGCATCTTCCAGGCGTTTCTCAACGTCAGCTTTTGCTTGGAGGAGTTCCTCACGCCGAGACAACTCAGCCTCCGCAGTCTGCAACGCGGTTTGAAGAGACTTGGCCCTAGTGTCTGCCTCCTCGTGTTTCGAACTCCATTGCTGAATCTGTTTTTCAAGTTCGTCAAGTTGAGTTTGTAAGGCCTTTTTCTCCTCAGTCCGCTTCTGGAGCGTCTGTGTAAGTTCGACAACTTTATTCTCGAGCCGGTAGGAGATCTCCTTGAATTTTGACACTGAGCGCGCCTCGGCCTTGAGGATTTTGAGTTGCTTCTTGGCAAGACGCCGTCTAACACAGGACTGCAGATATACCACGTGTTTGATGTCAGACCCATAGGAACGGCGGTACAATCTGTACGACGTTAATCAGTAATGCTAAACAAGATACTAGAATAAGATGTCATACACGCCACGGAACAGGGATTGCAACAGCACAGCTGCATGCAGTGTCCTCGCTTCCCTGTGCGCTCGCCGTGCCTGTACACCACGAACGCCTTGAGTGTAACATATATCAGTGAGTCAGGCCTAAGCCGCAACTTCCAGAACTTACGGCTCTGTACAGCAACAACTGCTTGACGAATTTGGACGAATTTGGATCTTTGAAGAAAACGTCGAACACCAGCCTGTAACCTCTTTGCAGCACTATCTCTGCGAATATTCTCTACAAGTCGTCTTGCCAAGATTCCACGCCACCACGTCTGGATTTTGATTGTGGTGCTGCGAAGCTCCTGGTACCTCTTGACAGCCATACGGCGTCGCATATTCTTTTGCACAATGGTGACGAGGGCATTAAGCCTTTCAGACCTGAGAGACTCGAGTGCAGCAAGCATACCCGCGCGGAAAAAGATTTTGGTAAGACCACTTTGGTGTTTGTCGGGGTCGTTAATGGTCTTCTCCAGGATTAACGAGCAAAGGTCCTTAAGTTCCAATTTCTGTATCATACGTTGCCAATCTGTTGAAGGGACTAGCATATAATATCTAGAGGCGTGGATTAAGTCAAGCGTTCGACATCTAGGTGAGTACTCACCTCTCCGCGAATTCTTCATACGTCCACCGAGAAGGGTATCCAGCACAACTAATACGGATGGTCTCCAGAACTCCACAAGCACGAAGCTGGCCCAAAACTTGAGAGGGTACAAACTCCCATGGTTTCTTGGCTTCATTAGGTTTGATACATCGGATGTAGTGGACGTTCGTGATGCTAAGCGTGTCCATCAACGTGATTAGGGACGCTTTAAAGATTGAGCCTTGCGTAGGTTTCTTGATGGCTGCGCCAGGCCTCTTGAGTCCGGCTGTTCCTGGGGTCGATCCTACAAGGGTTGACCGGCCTGGATCAGGTATGATCGATGATCGACGAGATCCACCACTACCCGAATCCGAGAGGGAGGGAGAACCAGGATGGGGAGGATCAATGGATTTATCCGCCGACTTGATTGAGCCAAGAGCGGTATCAAGAACTTCCTTCAAGAAAGGATTTTTTGTCGTCGCCAGCAGTACCATGTGCTCATCTGGTACTGTATCCCTATTTTTCTCCAAGAAACCATTAACTTCATACGTGACATCCAGCGCATAATGTGCGATTGTGAACGCGGAATTCCCGAATCGAGGCTTTTTGAATACACCACTATTGGCTGGCTTCAAAAGTTGTGCGTTCAGTTTTTGCAGGAAGGAAGAATCGCTGCCAGCCGGTAAACGGGATTCTTCGTCGAGGAGTGCAAGGACACCGAGCTTGCCCTCGATGACATCGATACAGGGCTGATTGTCTGAGAAATCAATGAAAGTCCAGTTGATTTGTTCCTTCATGTACTCTTCCTGTTCGAGCTTGAACACGTGCGAGTTGAACTGTAAAGAACATTAGGATCGCCCAGGACGACTTCGCCAGGCTCACCTCCTGTTGCAGTTTCTCATTGGCATAGTTGATACTGAACTGTTCGAAAGAATTCTGAGAGCGCAAGTGAGTCGGGAATGCCACTGCACGACAATAGAGATCACCTTCTGGAAGTGCTCAAACCCATATATATCCAACACACCGATAAACATCTCTGCACGTTCGGCGGCATCGCCATTCTCTCCAGCCAAACTCTCGTTAACAATCGCAACCAACCACTCGAATAGGCACGCGTACACAAATTTCGCCACACTATCTCTGACCACCGTCGCCTGCGCGGCATTCAGAGCTGTGACGATTTTTTCGGAGCGCGTGACGATCTGCTTCTTAATAGTCCACTTTTTGAACTCAGAAAGGGTAACTCCCAAAAATCGGGTAGCCAAAATAAGAGCAGGATCTTGTTCGTCGATAGAAGATTCATTCCGAGCCTGGGTAACCTTGACGTTTCCGAGATGTAAAAGAGCAGAAAGAAGCCTGAAAACAGCCCATTGCTTCTCGACACTGATACCAACGGTCGAAAGCGCTTGTTGAGTTGCGCGGAATTCCTCGGCGTCATCTACTCCTCCAATGGGCGTTGAAGTAGGTCCACCTTGCCTGAGGTAATGAAATTTTGTAACATCTGTATCTAGCCCAAGGTCTTTCCGTTCCTTCAGTGGGGCGCCAGCGCACAGCTGATAGAAGATATGATAGTTTCGTTCCGTAGTTGGTTGGAAGACGATACGTGACCGCTCTAAAAGGTATGTACGAATGCGCGCACCAACGATTTCTGGTTTTCCATCGAAGAGGATCTATGAGACCGTCAAACGCGCTGGCAAGTGAGCGCAAACGGAATGGTCCTACCTGGATATACTTTCCAAAGCGCGACGAGTTGTCGTTACGTGTTGTTTTCGCATTTCCAAACGACTCGAGAATCGGGTTCGTAGCCAGGATCTGACGTTCTATCTCACTTGACTCGTCTAGCGACAATTTTGTCCTGGCCTTGGCCCCAGAGCCAGGGGGATTGACCGAAGCGATATATCGCATAATGAATTTGGCCTGGAGAAGAATTAGCACGAAGGCGGACCTAGTGCACGAAGACTACATACCGACTCAGTTTTACCTGCGCCACTATGACATTTGTGAGATCAAGGAACGGGAGGAGGAGGAGGAGGAGGAATACCTCTCGCCAGACACAATGATAGTTTGACCAGTACCATCCTTTGCCATGGCGGTGTACGCGTCCTCGGCGATGGCGAAGAGGTGGGGCTCTAGTTCACCTCTTTTCCGACCACTATAAGCTTGGATTATCTCCGGGCCATAAAGAGTGACGCGTTGAAAGGGATTGACAGCAATGAGGACGATGCCGCTATAGGTATATATGCTATGCTGTGCGTAACGGTTTCGGATCGTATGCAATACTACATAAAATATTAGAAAAACGGTGAGAGTGGACGTGACGAGGAGAGCATTACCTGAAGGCTCATTGAGGTGGGAAAGCGTGGCCAAATCATCCGCGGTTTCTAGCAACGGAGGATTCCGCAACGGAGGAAGACCTTCCTTGCCGTCCTTGATATCCTTTCCGGTTGTATTGATGACGATTTCCTAGCGAGAGAAGATAGGGTGGTGAGTGAAGGGGACAGCGAGATCGACGCGTACCTTGCCTCGTTCATCGAGGAAGACGAGTTTGATGGCGTTGTCATTGCCTTTCGTGACACTTGTGACTTCTGCGGATATCCATGCCTGTTCTTTGTCCTCGAACCAGACTCTGGTCCCCTTGCTGTAGATGTTTTCGGCCATTCAAGAGGCCCAGCGTCGTGGTGGTCGTGGTCGTGGTCGTGGTCGAGATCGTGCTCGGCAATAGCTGTCACACAAGGCTTGTTGTGACGTGACCAAAGTGACAGGAAATAGAAATATTCTCACGCTACTTATTTAATCGGGCTTTGTCCGAACCAAATACAAATATATGAGACGCGCGCGTCCGCGACCTGGTTGTTCTGTAACCTTGTCCACCGAGTGCAGCGCTTTCCGACTTGACGACCTTCGTCGCCCAGGTCCTCATTCTTGCCATCTTGCATCCACCGCCACGGAGCTTTCCCCCCTTCTAACCAAAAGATCTATCCCTGAGTTCCCGCTCGGGATGATTTCTAACCCTAAGAATCTACGAGTCTCGGGGAACACGCCTTCCTGCCTCCGTGGATCAGCCGTGACATGGGATGGCCTCGCTAGCAGATGAGGTCTGTTGCTCTTGCATCATGACTCTTGACTTGCGCGTTGCAAGGCGGTTGCTCGTCACCGTTTCCAATTCCATCCTTTGTTATGAAGCCTTCCCCGACCGTCCTAACGCTTCTCCGGAACGCATCCATCTCGAATCAGGACGTGCTCCTTCATCCACGCACACACAAGTATCCCTTTGTATTGTCTCGGGATCCCTTTCACGTCCACGGACGCCACGCACAGAAAGCAAACACTTTCCCCGCGTCCAGCCGACGTGCGAAAAAAAAGGGAAAGACATTACCGGATGGGTGAGATACTACGCGGGACAGAGGGTGATACAGTGTCGAATATGGATGCTAGAGATGTGTTGCGGATTCATTGACGCTTTCGGGGAGGCTGAACAGAGCACGCACGGGCTGTCGACTGCAGCAACCATCTGCCTCACGCAATATGGGCCACGCACAGGGCACTTGTGCTCACATTACCCATTCGTCCTTCTCATCTTCCTGGTCACGAAATGTGTCGATCCACATGGTTCAGGCCCACGCACGTGTTTCCCAAGACTCATGTCTTTGACTTTCTACATGAGTTGTAGGTCCACCCTTACAGGTTGGCCTACCTCTCTTTCCTGGTGCTTTCAAGTCTTGGTTGCGCGCCATGGACTATGCCGAGCTCTTGCTATCTTCTTGCAAGTTACAGAGTCTTGGCAATGGAGTCCTCAAACGCCGGCGTGCGTAGCGAACCCGACATGGTTTCAAGGTGGCTTGCGACGTGGAAAACTGGTCTGGACTGCATGTGGCTATTGAATGCGACACGCACAGGAAGCGCTCTCATCAACTTTGCGCTTGGTTCGCGAACTCAACCATTGTCAGTCTTCGCTGACGCAGCCCTCCCGCCCCCATTGTGCTTTGACCTAGCCGCGTATGCCGTTTGCTTGGTTCCGATGCGTTGATGGATATTTTGTAACCGGTCTGTGCCGAGTCGGTTGTTGTCATCTACTTCACAAGCAAGTGGTTCAAGAATAGCGGTTCCCCGCAATGTCGGCCAAGACCTGGCTTCGAGGCTCGCGACCTATCTCTGTGATTCTGTTTCGTCTCCTGGCCTGCTTCTCGGTCAACACGTTCCTAGTGGAATTATGTCTTGTCGTCCTGCTCGGCTCGCTCCCCTTGTCAAAGTCCTGGGACCAACACAAACGTCTCAAGAGTTTCTTTCCTCGCTGAAATTGCCTCTCCCACGGGAGGGGCAACAGAGATTCGTTCTCGTGGGCTGCGGGATTGGACTTCTTTGAGACGAATGTGCGAGTACTCGAATTATACGACTACGCACAGAGTGGGCGGGTGGTAATAGCCTTGACTAGACCATGGATGCGTTGACCCTGGGCCATGGTACGCACAGAAACCAAACACAGAGAATAGCCAGACCTTTCGGACCCAGCGAGCCTTCCTGGGGGTGTTGTTCTTTTGTTACCGGGCTAGGATAAGGTGCAGTGCTCGTCGCAGAATCAGGTGGCAGGATATACGGTGACGCACGCGGTGGAGCGATGACCGAAGCGAGCGGACGCGTGCCCCCTCATTCATGCGCGGTGTGCGTGTGGGGGATTGGGGTTGGAGCGGGGGAAGGAAAACCTTGGAGACTGGGTACTGGGCTCGGTCTTACGATCATTCTGAAGGGTGATTGGGACCGCTGGAATGACTGGGAATGGGGGATTGGCGAGGCAGCGAACTGCCTATGACCCGAACGATGATCCCACCAATTTTTTGAGCGTGTCGTCCTTGTGATGAACCAATGTTGCGATCTGATATTTCTGTACACTCGGAGGAATGTTGACATGTGTTTTGACTAAAGGTCGTGTCTACATGCACCAGATAGTGACTTGGGTGATGCACTCGACTTGCCAGTGACCAGGCTGATCTTTTGACGCGTACGCTGTGGCCAGCGACGACGACTGAGACCTCGACGGCCATGGACGCCTTTTTCAATAGGAAGAGGCAGCGGCCCCGGAACTCGTCGGTTTCTGGCCAGGACCTGGCTGACTCCGTGCCATACGACAAGTTACCCTCACTGAGCCGCTCGCCCCTCGCGGTCGGTACCGTCTCTCAGGGCCTTCGTGGTGGCTCCGCTACTGCTGTTATATCTGCACCCCTCACAAACCCTACCCTCACCACCAATGGCACAGATCTCAATCTAAACTATCAGAATTTGCACCGCGCACGACTCGAGAGAGACAAGGGCATCGCTGCACCTTCCCCAGCCAGACCTGATTCTTCTTTCAGCACCGCAGACTCCTCCACGCTTTACAATGAGTCTCTCGCATTCCCCGGGAAACGTCCCAAGACACCCACCTCGCACAAACTTCGTAAGAGCGAAGCCTCCATATCTTCTGGTCGCAAGAGTCCTTCAGGCTCCGAGTTCGGTTCTGTTCCTATCCCCGCCTCTCCTAGCGTCGCGAGCACTATGCTGCGCGCCATCCACGCTCAAGACAACGCTTCCTCCCGCTTCTCAACTTCTACAGCTCATTCCGATAGCCACTCGACACATCTTTCCCATATCTTCCACAAGCCACACACCGACGAGTTTTATTTTCCCCGCCCAGAAAAGGGTGAAGATATAGAAGCTCTTTTCGCTCGTGTCGCTCAGCAGCGCGATCTACCTAACGTGGACAACCTCTCCATCAACCAGAAGTGGAACATAGTCTATGCCGCGGAGCAGGTACGATGGCAAGAGGAGCGAAGCAGAGGCGAGCAGGCTCGTAAACAAGGCGATCCAGGACAGGCTGCCCTATCTGGTGAAGGCTCTCCCGAGTGGTACATACGCAAGTTCTTGGATGGATCCATCACCGCGAAGCAAGTTTCCAGCGTCTGGGTCTCGCTACGGGGCCATGAAACTAGGTAAGATGAACACCGTAGCATCCTCTGATTCCCCTCACGCTCGTTATAGCTGGCTCGACAATTTTGTCGACCTGAGAGGTACTGCTGTACTGGCTCAATGCCTTGCGCAGATCAGTCGCAAGTCAAAGAGGTAAGGTCATTCCTCCCAAGGGCACGAATATTTCACTCTTCGTTATCTAGGAGTCAGGCCGATGTACCGCTAGAACACGAGATCGCTAAATGTTTGAAAGTTATCTTCAATAACACTGTGAGTCTACTTCTGGCTTTCCTGGTCCATTCGTCTTATTCACCCTACAGTCACGTGTCCGGGAATCTATGAAAATCCCCAACGTTGTCACTCAAATAGCGTCTGCTCTTAACTCCCCTCACCTACCAACCCGCCGGACGGTCATTGAAGTGTTGCTATCTATCGTCTATTGTAGCAATGATTCCCTGGATCTTGTCTTTCATGGTCTGGCAACTCTCAGTCAGGCTAATGGCGATTCGACTGGTTGTTATGATTACTGGTTCCAGTCCCTCGAGGGTGTACTCCAATCCAGGGGCAAGATGGGCAGCCTTGTTGGTGCCAGTGATGAGTACAAGCGCATAGGCGGAGATTGCGCGATGTTGGTCGATTACGCTGTGAGGTTATCATCATTTCCGATCCTCCTACTGTAACTCATGCGCCAGCCTAAAGCTCGTCAATATCGGCTTGGTGGTCAACATTTTCGATGCCATGGACGACCTTGATGTTCGCATACACCACCGCACTCTCATGGACTCCGCAGGCCTTCCACGCATCATCACCCTCTGTCGCGAGCTTGGTATTCCCGCCATGGACAAGCAACTCTCCGAGCTTGCTACCATTCTCGAAGAGGACGAACAACGCTTGAGAGAACGCCAAGATACCGTTATCTTGGCAAGCTTTTCCAATCCAGAAGATATCTGGAATGCGTTGTGTTCACGGATGGAGGGCTCTCGCGCAAAGGATTACTTCCTTTCCATGATGCGACATCTATTATTGATCAGGGAGGAGGGTCCCCAACTTGCCTACCACTATCGGCTCCTGGATTCCGTGGTCTCAGATATTGTGATGGACGGAAAGCTGGCGACAGCAGAACAAAGAATTGGGCATTCGGTACAACGATTGATCGCTCAGTTGAATGAATCCGATAGGCTCCAAGTGGCTGAGACAGAGGCAGCCGAAACTCGCGCTCTAGCCCTCCGTTTAAAATTGGAGAAAGAGGCGCTTGAGGAAGAAATATCGCAAGGCCTCGATGGACTCGTCGGTCAGCTGAAAGACAAAGTGTCTCATCTAGAACAGAAACTAGTCACTGCTCGCGAGACGACCTCTCGACTTCAAACTCAACTCGAGGTGCAAAAGGCCGGGTATGAAGAGCAAATTGCACAGCTCGAGGCACAGATTATGGAGTTGTTTAGGATGTTGAAGGAAGTTGGAAAAGGAGTGGACAAGATTATTGAATCAAACACTGGATCCATGGACCGGAAAACACTCATCGATGTGCTAAACAAACACTTAGAGCGGACAAAGACCATAGATATTCTGGAGGGTAAGATACGGAAAAAGATGAATGGTCATGAAGGGGAAGACGAGCCTGATAGGCCGAATCAAGACTCACGAGATACAACACCCAGAAAAACCGATATTACGAGAGGTAATTCGGCCCGCGGTCGACCTAATGGGACGACAAAGTCCGGTCGAATATCGACAGCACAAGGCCACGATTCCCAGTTCATGGACGCAGATGAAGCGGACGTGCGTGAACAGATTCAGCACCAACTTGCTGCCGGGGTCAAAATTGTAAGTTTATTCTGGAGCAGCACACTACATGCTCATGATTTGGACAGCTCTCTCCAGAAGGCGGACACATGGCGAGCCCTCGTAGCATTCGAGGTTCTCCAAGGCGGACGAACCGAATCGTGGCCAGCGAAGACACCCCTTCATTATCTCGGATGAATCGTTCTAACAACCTGGTTGTTCCGCAGCCTGACGATTCCTTGGATCAGGGTAATTCGTCCTTGCCAGGCGATGACCATGATGCTGAAAGTGAATTCGGACACTCAACTCGTAGTGGGTTTAGCGCACCCTCCGACGGCACTCACTCAATGTCTGTCGGCTCGGGTGGCAATTCTTCCGAAGGTTCGCGTGGTCCTCAACCACAGACGCTCGCAGAACAACTTGTGAAACGACTCCACGCACATGGGCGCGCGTCATCAATGTCAGATGGAAGTGCCACACCACCCCTTCCGCCGCTTCCTGAAGAATCGGACTCAGCAGACTTTTCATCGCCGC